>OU342746.1:453729192-453795030 GCA_910589775.1 Avena eriantha
AAACCACACATGGATCCACCAGTGTCATCGCATGTGGTCATTGCATGTGTGTTCTTCTAAACAAACCACACATGGATCCATCAGTGTCATTGGATGTGTGTTCTTTTCATGAACCATACCCAGTGTCATTGCATGTCTGTTCTTCTCACAAACCATACATGGATCCACCAGTGTCATTGCATGTCTGTTCTTCTCACAAACCATACATGGATCCACCACTATCATTGGATGTATGTTATTCTCATGAACCACAGGTAGAGTCATTGCATGTGTGTTCTTCTCACAAACCACATAAGGATCCACCAGTGTCATTGGATGTGTGTTCTTTTCATGAACCACACCTAGTGTCATTGGATGTGTGTTCTTCTCACAAAACACATATGGATCCACCAGTGTCATTGCATGTCTGCTCTTCTCATGAACCACAGCTAGAGTCATTGCATGTCTGTTCTTCTCACAAACCACATAAGGATCCTCCAGTGTCATTGGATGTGTGTTCTTCTCACAAACCACACATGGATCCACCAGTGTCATTGCATGTCTGTTCTTTTCATGAACCACACATGGATCCACCAAGTGTGATTGCATGTCAGTTCTTCTGCCAAACCACATAAGGATCCACCAGTGTCATTGCATGTCTGTTCTTTTCATGAACCACACCCAGTATCATTGCATGTTTGTTCCTCTAAACAAACCACACATGGATCCACCAGTGTCATTGCATGTATGTTCTTCTAAACAAACCACATATGGATCCATCAGTGTCATTGGATGTGTGTTCTTTTCATGAACCACACCCAATGTCATTGCATGTCTTTTCTTCTCACAAACCACACATAGGGATACACTAGTGTCACTAGATGTGTGTTCTTTTCATTAACCATACATGGATCCACCAGTGGCATTGGATGTGTGTTCTTTTAACAAACCACAGCTAGTGTCATTGGATGTGTGTTCTTCTCACAAACCACACATGGATCCACCAGTGTCATTGCATGTATGTCCTTCTCATGAACCACATCTAGAGTCATCGCATGTATGTTCTTCTCACAAACAACATAAGGATCCACTAGTGTAATTGCATGTCTGTTCTTCTCATGAACCACAGCTAGAGTCATTGCATGTCTGTTCTTCTCACAAACCACATAAGTATCCACGAGTGTCATTGCATCTATGTTCTTTTCATGAACTACACATGGATCCACCCAGTGTGATTGCATGTCAGTTCTTCTCACAAACCACATAAGGATCCACCACTGTCATTGCATGTCTGTTCTTTTCATGAACCACTCCTAGTATCATTGCATGTCTGTGCCTCTAAACAAACAACACATGGATCCAATAGTGTCATTGCATGTGTTCATTGCATGTGTGTTCTTCTAAACAAACCACACATGGTTCCACTAGTGTCATTGCATGTTTGTTCTTTTCATGAACCACACCTAGTGTCATTGCATGTTTGTTCTTCTCACAAACCACATAGGGATACACTAGTGTCATTCCATGTCTGTTGTTCTCATTAACCACATGTAGAGTCATTCATGTCTATTCTTCTCACAAACCACATAAGGATACACCAGTGTAATTGCATGTATGTTCTTCTCATGAACCACATCTAGAGTCATTGCATGTCTGTTCTTCTCACAAACCACATAAGGATCCACCAGTGTCATTGTATGTGTGTTCTTTTCATGAACCACACACAGTGTCATTGGATGTCTGTTCTTTTCATAAACCACATAAGGATCCACTGTGTCATTGCATGTGTGTTCTTTTCATGAACCACACCCAGTGTCATTGCATGTGTGTTCTTCTAACAAACCACAAATGGATCCACCAGTGTCATTGGATGTGTGTTCTTTTCATAAACCACATCTAGAGTCATTACATGTGTGTTCTTCTCACAAACTACATAAGGATACACCAGTGTAATTGCATGTGTTTTCTTTTCACAAACCACAGCTAGAGTCATTGCATGTGTGTTCTTCTCACAAACCACATAAGGATACACCAGTGTCATTTGATGTGTGTTCTTTTCACAAACCACAGCTAGAGTCATTGCATGTGTGTTATTCTCACAAACCACATAAGGATACACCAGTGTCATTGCATGTCTCTTGTTTTCATGAACCACACCTAGTGTCATTGCATGTCTGTTCCTCTCATAAACCACACATGGATCCACCGTTAGACCGAGTCTTCTAGAAGGCATGCCCTAACACAGTTGTTTTGCTTGACGATTGTTACATACCGTTCGATCGGGGCGCTTGGACGATTGGGATGGTCTTCGTGAGAGCGATCCATGAGTAGGCTGTTCTGCGGCATGATTGGCCACGCTTGCTCCGGACAAAATGGCAACACCGGGCGCTCCCTGTTGCAAGTGTCACGACTCATGAGTTCAGTGGGCTATATCATAGTGTCACGTCCCCATTACTTCTTTTTCTCCCCGTACTTCTCTTCCTTCCCCTTGAAGCCACTTTCCCCACTTCACTCCCATCCTTCCGTAGCCGCAAGCCGACGGCGCCTCCATCCCAATCCCCTCTCCGGCAGCCACCCCCCTCCCCTCTCGCCATGGGTTCAAGGGGATACAGCGAGGAAACGCGTCGTGACGATAGGGACGGTGATTTCGATGTGAGTCATCTCATTTCTATCTCTATCATCTATGGCCAGTTATCTATTTTTTTGAGCTAGATCTAATCTGTTTACTCATGCGCATATGATGTGTTAGGCCAACCAGATGATGTATGACTCCGACTATCACGGTTTAGCGGATGAAGATACTCCTCTGCTATGTAAACATGGATATGTGCCCGCTAAATTTGTAGCGTTCGAAGGACAAAACGCAGACAGGAGGTTTCTAGGGTGTCAAGGACATCGTGCAATTATGCAAGGCGGAAGTTGTGGTGTTGACAAATTGGTAGATCCTGAGTGGCACAAATCGATGCAGAAAATGCTCGACAAACTATGGGATATGACAGTTGAGTTGAAAGAATCCGTAGTCAGCTCACTTCTTGACAGTGTTGAGATGAAGCTATGGGACCCAGTTGACACGACCAAGCTTAACCGAGATCTCAAGAGGGTGCAAGACAAGGTTAGCAAAGTCGAGAAGGAGAGGGACGTGGCGTTGGCCCTGAAGGCTAAAGCAGAGCGAGAACTGACTCAAGCAAGGAATGATATTCACCAGGACAAAGTCATGCAGTTCACAACTACGAGTACTGACAAGTGCATGAGGAAAAATACAGAGAAACAATTGAAGTTGTGCAAGGAAGATGCTAAAAGAAAGGAGCATACGAATCGATCTTTGCTCTCGCAGGAAGATGCGCATCAGACTAAGATTAGGAAGATCAAGGAGATGTGTGATAACTAGTTCTATTTAGCTTGAGCTCCGTGGCTTTTTAAGTTGTAATAGTAGTGCTTGTTGACCTAGCGGTCTGACCTAGTGGTCCCGGAGTCCTGGGAGAAAAAAAATTGGTCTCCCGTTAGTCTGTCTTAACCCTGCATCACTTCCTTTTGTCTGATCATGGTGGTATTCTGACATTGGTGGTTTGTTTGAACATAATCTATGTGGATTGTGCCGCATGCAAATGGCACAGCCACAATTTATAAAGTGGAAGCACGTACACCTGATTAATGGAGATCTGGGAGCTTCGCCAAACACAGGGGATGCAGCATCAGGGAGGCGATGAGATAGACGGGCTCAAGCATCTAGGCATTATCGGTTGCCATTGCTGTTTATGTTGCCACGTCATTGTGCAGCATCTGAAATAAGTTGCTTCTTCGTGCAGTGGAAACTTAAATATTTTGTTTATGTGCCACTTACATTCCATCGAATTTGGAGACCTCTGGCCCCTCAACAATCGTGGAACCTTTGCTGCGTGTTTTCAGATAGCAGTGGCACAATCACAATTTCGGATTCAACTACTGACTCGAGCGTTTCCAAACCCTAAGTCGCGGTACATTTTACTCAGAGAAAGTGGGTAGATTGTTTTGCCCAGAAAAGTACCACATAGAGCTCCAGAATTCAACCGAATTACATATATAGGTTCAACTTCAACACATTACTATGCATCTTCATTGCCAGCAGCCTTCTTCCACAGCATGGGTACCAAGCCTTCACGTCCACTGGCTTCTTCATTTCCTGCCTTCTTCCTCTTCCTCGGTGCCAATTTTCTTAGCTTCACGTACTCTGTATCGCCGGGACAATGGGCACCAGAATCGTGTCCAGCATCATCTTTCCACTCATTTTTAATTTCTTCGGGCAGAAAAATGAGTGACCCGGCAGTCATGTTTCTAACCTTGCGGCGCTTCCTGTCAAAGAAACAAGACTGTTGCATAACTGCCCAATATCTACAGAGTAAATAAAACAAAAATTACAATTTAGTAGAAACATACGAACCCCAAGAGACCTTTGCTTACTAGGAGCTAATTGGGTTCGAGCAACCACCCTGTCCAAGAATAGAAGGGTGACTCCCAGTTGCAGTAGCTTCCACATCTAGTACATCACAATTCAGCTCAAACATGCAATCCGAAGCATTCCTTTTCATCAACCCAATTAGCTGACTGTCACACATTAGAGGAACCATGATGCCACATTCATCCATGAAGCTGAAGTTTGCAGTCTGCTTCCGCCATAATTCATCATGATTACGCAGAGCACCAACCATACCAGATATAGTGCAGATCTGCGCAGGCGCTTCTTCCATCGTGATACAATGGTGTCCATACCACTTGCCCTTAGAGTCGTACCTGAAGAGGACTACCGTAACCAGGTAAGGGTGGTCTACGGAGATCCCACTTGACAGAAAACTGTGGACAAAATATGTTTGTCAGCGTTGGGCTAACAAACAATTTTAGGTCCAGTAGCCAGCTAGCAGTTATAATTATTGCGAATTGCAAAGAGAAGGGTAGCTCACCCGCTTGTAGCCAGAACTTCTTCTTCCTTGGTAGTAGGATTTGCCATCCTCCGAGCTGCTCGGCTCATCGGCGGTGGAGGCGGGCTAGAGCCTCGCAACAACGGCTACGGCATGCGCAATTGGAGCTCAGGATCAGTGACTGGGTGCAGCAACTACGCGTAGCAAGTTGGCACCAGAAGTGAAATGTCCAAAGGGATTGTCCTGCTTGGAGGGTGGATTCCGACGCCGCCGGTGCTAGGGGAAAGGTGGGAATGGATTTGTGAAATTGGTCAACGCATCCAATCCACTTAGTTCCTCGATTTGCCTAAGAGGTTGGTGCTCGCGTCACGGACAGATGACCGACATGAGGGTCCCGACCGTCTAGTTCACGGGGCAGTTTCACGGAATGTTTGAATTTGGCAGGGGTGAGATGAGTTTGCATCGAAATGGCCCCTCTCGGTAGTTGGCGGCCCAACATTTCAGAACGCGGCAATTTTAGGCAACTTATGTACCGTGGTGCACTGGCCTGAGAACTTTGGTACCGCAGACGAACATGCTCCGTCATGACTTATTGGTACTTGGGAGTCGGCATGTTCTGCTAGGAGCCGCTACCGACTGACCAATCGCGAGTGAGACCTGGATCGTGTCCGAGTTACCATGAGCTTGTCGGGTCACACACTTAAGAGCGGGAGCAAGTTTGGGTTCGACCCAAACAAGAAATCTTTTTGGTTGGTCACACACTTAGTCAGCAAGTTGGACTTGTAGAGACTAATATAGGCCTTTTAGTGAATGGGCCACAAGTGAGCTGGGGCGCAGGTGCTTAGAGCACAAGGTTAGGTCACTATATGTGTTGGAAACCCTAGCTCTAGTCCGTCCTGTCGCCGTCGTACCGGACCTAGCAGTCCAACACGAGCGCTCTTCCTCGTACGTGTGGATACTGGCGGAGCTGTTGTACGTTCATCACTTCGACGATCGTGGAACCAGAATGGATAGTGGAACCGGAATGGATCGTGAGGACTACACTGCATCAAGCGACGTGCTTCATCGATTCCGCAACTCGCATCTAGCAGTAATCCTCGTGGCCTTCTACCTGAGCTGGATCTTGGGATCATCGCATAGGGAAAAAGTTGTTGTTTCTCTCTGCGTGACCCAACAGTTGTATCAGAGCGTTAGCTTCTGGTTTTAGGGTCGATATCTTGCATATGTGATATGCGGTTGCCGTTAGATTGGATCTAATTGCTGTTTTGGTGGTCGATCTATGAGATAGATCGGTTTTGTACAAAGTTGATTAGATCAACTGTACTCGGGGGAATGGATGATCTGGTTTCCGGGATCTAACTACTGAGGTCGTAAAACGACATACCCCTACCGGTCAGCTTCCGCCATCGGGGTAGACTGTGACACGTAAATCTAGATGCGGTGATCGAAGATCAAAGAGTTTGGTCGAATCGGGGTGCGGATCAGATTTGGATAATTTTTTTTTATCTGATGAAGAAATCCATGTTCGGGACTGCCGGCTTCGCCCTGTCATAGCGCCTTAGATGTTGTTGCGAGTTTCACAACGCTGGTAGATATCATATATATGCATAACTTGTTTTTGCAGGATATTGTTGTGAATGGTATGGCTTATGTGCATGTGGTGTGTGTAATCCATACGTGATCTGTGTATCACGGTTTGTGTCATCCGGCTGGAGCCTAGATGCTGTCATTTTATTGTATAATGACTTGCGTGTCGGATTCTCTATGTAATTTACATTACCAGCTAGTGTAGTTGTTTGGAGAATCCGGATAGCATGCAAGTCAATGTACAAGTCGGCTACATGGAGTAAGGCGGCACGTGACAAGAGTTGGCACGAGTCGGATTACAGAGTTTGTGGAGATGGAGATCGCCATGAAGAGAGCCATACCATTTCACATTATAATTGCTTTATTTTGTGTTATGTTTATGTCTCTTTTTTACCTCTATTAGATAGTTGGTAGAAAGTAATCCCTCAAAGAAGGTCTAGTCGGTTTCCCTGCCAGTGCTGCACCATCACAAGTCGGACATTTTTGATAGTGGGCTCATAAAATTGAGGTGCTATCAATTCTTTCCGACTAGGTGGGTTCGAGTCGGACTCTTACAGCGTAAGCACTTGGTAATCTAGACGGGTCTATCACAACGGTTGTGGGACTCGGGGAAAAGTCGGATGGGAGCCGGGGCATGTGATGCCACCCATCCAACAGGAGTCGTATGAGATGTGATTTACAAGGAGTTGTCTACCTAGATCACTTGACAGCTAGCAGTGATGCTAGTTCACTAGTCGACTTGCTTATTTACGGTCCTGAATCACTTAGTAACCATCAGAGGGGTGTTGGTTCTAGTGGGAGCATAAATATTAAACTGTTTAATATGCTTGCTCTTTTATGGACACATGTCTTAAGTGTTTTGCATATTTCTGTTGTAGATCAATGGCACCTAGCAGTCTCCCTCAGATTTCTGGTTTTTCTTTGAGAACCATCTTAGAGAAAGATAAGTTGAATGGAACTAATTTCACCAACTAGTATCGTAATCTGAGAATTGTTCTCAAAAAAGAAAAAGGGACCGTGTCATAGACAACCCACTTCCCGATGAGCTGGATGAGAATGTGACTATCGCGACCACCAATGCCTACCGTCGGATTTGTGATGAATCCACGGAGATAAGCTGTCTTATGCTTCTCACATGGAACCGGACTTGCAGCAGTAGGTCGAGAATGCTGAGGCCTACAATATGATCGAAAGTCTCAAAAGTATGTTCCAGGCTCAGGCAAAGACTAAGAGGTATCAAGTCTCTCAGGCTTTGTTGAGCTGCAAGCTTAAGTATGGTGATCCACTTAGTCCGCATGTGATCAAGATGGTTGGTTATGTGCAGTCTCTAGAAAGGCTTGGCTACCCCATTAGTAAAGAGTTCCCTACAGACATAATTCTAAACTCTCTTCCTAGTGCGTATGGTCAGTTCATATGGAACTACCACATGCATGGTATGGATAAGAATCTCACTGAATTACATGGGATACTCAAGCAGGCTGAGGCGGATCTCAAGAAAGGTGCCAGTCAAGTGTTGATGGTGCAGAATAGGGCTAAGTTCAGGAAGAGTACTTGGAATCAAAAGAAGGCTAAGTCAGGAGGTAAGGCTCAGGACTCGGTCCAAAGTGCTTCCTCAGGGACTAAGCCATCTCCTGGAGCCGTATCCACTTGCTTCTCCTGCAAGGCAGATGGCCACTGGAAGAGGAATTGTAGCAAGTATCTGACTGACAAAGCCAAGAGTGGAGTTGTGACTTCCGACTCAGGTACACTTGTTTGCAATGTTATAGACATTTATCTTACTGATGCACCTGGTAGTTCTTGGGTATATGATACCGGATCAGTCATTCACATCTGCAATTCATTGCAGGGACTATAAGAACTAGGAGCGTGGCAAGAGGCGAGGTTGACATTCGAGTCGGCAACAAAGCGAGAGTCGCTGCGTTGGAAGTCGGCACGATGCAACTTCATTTACCTTCTGGATTTTTAATGGAGCTAAATAATTGTTATTATGTTCTAGTGCTTAGTCGAAACATCATTTCTGCCTGATGTTTGATGAGACAAGGCTATGAGTCGAATATTAAGAATAATGGTTGTGCTTTATATTTGAATGATATGTTTCACGGCTTTGAACCCGTCCAGAACGGGTTATTTATTATGAATCTTGAGGGTGAATCTGTCTATAACATAAATGTGAAAAGGTTGAAACCAAATGATATGAATATGACTTACTTTTGGCACTGTGGACATGGTCATATAAGTTGGAACGCATGAAGAAGCTCCATGATGATGGACTCCTAACTTCGTTTGACTTAGAGTCGTTCGAGACATGTGAATCCTGCCTTCTCGGCATGATGACAAGACACCTTTTGCAAAGAGTTGTGAAAGGGCGTCTGACTTATTAGGACTAGTACATAGTGATGTATGTGGCCCGATGAGCACGACAACTAGAGGTGGTTATGAGTACTTCATTACCTTCACCTTCACGGATGATTTGAGTAGGTATGGATATATCTACATGATGAAACATAAGTCGGAAGCCTTTGAAAACTTCAAGGAATTCCAAAATGAGGTACAGAATCAACTCGGCAAGAAAATAAAGTTTCTTCGATCGAACCGAGGAGGTGAGTACATGAGCCATGAGTTTGATGGCCATCTGAAGAGTTGTGGAATAGTTTCCCAACTCACTCCGCCAGGAACGCCGTAGAGGAATGGTGTGTCGGAAAGGCGGAATCAGACCTTGTTAGACATGGTACGATCAATGATGAGTTGGACATATCTGTCTTTATCATTTTGGGGTTATTGTCTAGAAACCGCAGCGTTCACACTAAAGAGAGTACCATTAAAGTCACTAAAGAGTTGGACATATCTGTCTTTATCATGTGGACTGGCAAGAAGCCGAGTTTGTCTTTTCTTAAGATTTGGGGTTGTGAAGCATTTGTCAAGCGACTTCAGTCAGACAAGCTTACGACCAAGTCAGCTAAGTGTATTTTCGTGGGGTATCCGAGGGAAACCTTGGGCTACTACTTCTACAACCGAGAAGAGGGCAAAGTGTTCGTCACTCGGAACGGTGTCTTCCTTGAGAAAGAGTTTCTGAGTCGGGGAGTCAGTGCGAGCACGGTGCAGCTCGAAGAAATTTGAGAGGTACCAGCCAACAGTGAGTCGGCAAAAACCTTGGAGGTTGAGCCAGTCGTGGTACCTGAGCCGACAACTGCACCGACACTGTGAAGATCGGCCAGATTGGGAAGTGTTCGTGATGTGTTACTGTTGCACAGTGATGAGCCGGCAACTTATTCGGAAGTGATGGTGGGATCTGATTCTGAGTCATGGCTTCGAGCCATGAGATCCCAGTTAAAGTCCATGGATGAAAATCAAGTTTGGAACTTGGTTGATCTGCTAGACGGCGCAAGCCCCGTCGAGTGCAAATGGGTCGTTAAGAAGAAAACTGATATGGATGGAAACGTTTCTATCTATAAAGCATGACTTGTCACAAAAGGATTCCGACAAGTTCAAGGAGTTGACTACGATGAGACTTTCTCTCCCATGGTGCTGCTTAAATCAGTTTGGATCATGTTAGCTATAGCAGCCTATTTCGACTATGAGATATGGTAGATGGATGTCAAGACGGCTTTCCTTAATGCAAATTTAACCGAGGACGTGTATATGATTCAACACGAGGGTTTTGTCGATCCGGCTAATGCTGACAAGGTATGCAAACTTCGGAAATGCATTTATGGGTTGAAGCAAGCATCTCGGAGTTGGAACATTCGCTTTGATGAGGTAGTCAAATCGTTTGGCTTCATCAAGAGTGACCATGATTCTTGTTTATACAAGAAGTTTATTGGGAGCAAAGTAAACTTTCTGATCTTATATTTAGATGACATATTACTGATTGGAAATGATGTACAAATGTTGCAAGAAACCAAGGAATCATTGGAAAAGAGTTTTTCAATGAAAGACTAGGGTGAGGCGACTTACATACTAGGAATCCGGATCTGTAGAGATAGATCAAGGCGGCTCATTGGATTGAGTCAGAATACATATTTTGACAAAGTGGTGAAGAAGTTCAACATGGAGTCGTCTATGAAGGGGTTCTTACCGATGTCCCATGGCGTAAAACTTAGCAAGACTCAGTGTTCTTCGACAACTGATGAGCAAAGTCGGATGAGTGCGATTTCGTATGCTTATGCAGTCGGATCCATCATGTACGCTATGATTTGTACTAGGCCAGATGTTTCCTATGCTCTCAGTGTTGTGAGCAAATACCAGGCTAACCCTGGAGAGATCCACTAGGCAGCGACTAAAAATATCCTTAAGTACTTGAGAAGGACTAAGGATATGTTCCTGGTTTATGGAGGTGAGGATGAACTCAGTGTAAGGGGTTACAGGGATGCGAGTTATGCCACTGACTCGGATGATTCTCGTTCGCAATCCGGATATGTGTTTGTGATAAATGGAAAGGCTGTGAGTTGGAAGAGTTCCAAGCAAGAGACGATGTCTTCATCTACAATAGAGGCTGAGTATATTGCTACCTCGTGATACGTCCATTTTGCATCACTATTCTATATCATAATTCACTATTATTCATTGATATATTTCGTATTGAGAGGTGATACTTATGTTATTTCATCTGTTTTTGCATGGTTGATGAATTTTGGAGCATGGATCACTTCAGACAGGATTCTGATGGAAAAGGTGCTGTTTGGAGCAAAATTTGCGAAGATCATAAAATCCAGGAAAATATACGGAAAATCCTATTTTTCCAGAAGACGAAGGAAGCCAGAAGGGGGCTGGAGATGGGCCACAGGGGGCCCACACCACCCCTAGCGCGAGCAGCCCTAGGCCGCGCCAGCAGGTGGTGTGGCTGCCCTATCCCACTCCAGGCTCTCCCCTCTAGCGTATATCATCCTCCCAAAACCCTAAGACTCGGGGACCGACCATAGAAAGATTCCGCCACCTCTCCGAGGCGGAAAACACCGAGAGAGAAAGATCTCTCCGGTAGACAGATTTCTACCGGGGGAATTCCTTCCCGGAGAGGGGAGATCGTCGCCATCAACAACACCATCAAGCTAGACTTCATCGTGATAATCATCACCACCATCACCACCATCATCATCATCAGCACCCTCATCACCATCTCCATATTGCTGTAACAATAGAGTTGAATCTTGCTTTATTTCATAGGGGAAAGTTTCCTGGTGTTGATTACTCTTTGTAGTTGATGCTATTGAGTGAACCGTTGAATTATTGTTTATGTTCAGATTGTTATACATCATTATTCCATCTCTGATCATGATCCATATGATGTCTTGTGAGTAGTCCGTTTTGTTCTTGAGGACATGGGAGAAGTCATGTTGTTAGTAGTGGAATTGTGTTGAGAAAAATTCAATAGTTTGATATTTAAGTTGTAGTGTACTTCTTCTAGTGGTGTGATGTGAATGTCGACTACATGACATTCACCTATATGGGCCTAGGGGAATGCATTGTGTATTTGGCTACTAATCGTAGGGGTTGTCGGAGTGACAAAAACCTGAACCCCCGTTAGGAAACCATTGCACAAGGGACATAAGGGTCTTTGAGTTTAAAGCTGTGGTTAGGTTTCTACCTTAATTACTTTCTTGTACTTACGGATGTTTGCAAGGGGTATAATCACAAGTATTTATTAGTCCTAGGAAGGTCGGTACATTAGCAAAGGTTCACCCACACAACACTTAGCAAACTAAAGAAGATTAATCAACTATATGAAGCGAAAGCACTTGACAGTCTTCCCATGTGTCCTCGAGAACGTTTGGTCATCTTAAGTAATACAACCGGCTTGTCCTTTGCTGCATAAAGGATTGGGCCACTTGCTGCATTTATTCCAACTGACTTTTGTTTACTCGTACTTTGTTTACTTGCGTTATCAAAAACCCCTAAAAATCCGTTTGCTATGTATTTGCAAAGAATTCCTGATCCATACCACTAGCCAGCACCTTCTGCTCCTCGTTGGGTTTGACATTCTTACTTACCGAAAATACCTCAATACACCCCCTATACTTGTGGGTCATCAAGACTATTTTCTGGCGCCATTGCCGGGGAGTGAAGCGCTATTGGAGAGTGGAACTGGTAAATGAAACTTCTACTGTGAGTATTGTTTACTTCTGCTAGTTGCTTTATTTTCGTTATGGATAATTCGCTGAGTTTCTTATTTGGTAATGCTACTACCACTTCTAAGGTAGTAGATAAGCCATCACCTGCTGAGAATGATGTTTTCAAAATACCTACAAGAATTATTGATCGTGTTATGGATAACTACTATGTTGGGGATGGAACTCTCCATCCCAGTGATCATTTACTCTTTATAAACGAATTATGCGGGTTGTTCAAGTGTGCAAGTATTACTACAAATCAAGTTAAGAAGAAGTTATTCTCATTTTCACTGAAAGGAAGAGCTGAGGAATGGTATAAGCTACTGAAGAATGGTCAAACTCTGGAATGGGAGGAAATAGCGCCTCTCTTTTATTCAAAGTTTTATCCTCCTAGTGAGATTCATAAAGATCGGAATCAAATATACAACTTTTGGCCTCTTGATGGAGAGAGTACAGCTCAAGCTTGGGGGAGATTGAAGTTACTAATGCTTAAATGTCCCATTCATGAGCTCCCCAACAATATTATTATCAATAACTTTTATGCAAGGCTTTCTCTTCATGATAAGGATTTATTGGACGCTTCTTGTGGTAGGTCAGTCACTCGCATAGAAGAAGAAGCTAAATGGGATCTTCTGGACCGAATTCAAGACAATGCTGAAGCTTGGGAGAATGACAAAGGTAGAAAGTCAGGTATAAATTATGATTATGAATGCATTGAATCTTTTATGGGAACTGATGACTTTCAAAATATTAAAAATGCTTATGGTCTAGAATCTCAAGCTATTGCTTCTTATTTTAAGGCGTTTGCTTCCTATATTGAAGTGCCTAAAAAGAAGTAGAATAAGTATCATGAACCTTATAAAGATATTTCTAAGAGTGTTCCTGCAAGAAATACTGAAGTTTATACTGCTAATCATGTCTTACCTGAACCTTATATTGAGAAAATGCCTTTCCCAGTTAAGGTAAAGGAACATTCTATGATAGCTAGTATGGTTCATGAAAGTATGAATGAAGCTATTGAACCTGATAAACAAATGGTTGATGAACCTATAATAGCAAATGTGAAATACTTTGTTACTAAATATGAAAAAGAGGGACACACTATCCTTTGTAAGGATACCTCTAATATTGTTTCACAAAGTAGTGTTATGAGAGCTAGTATTCATGTGTTTCCTGTTAGAATAAGTGATCATTGTTACGATGGTTGTTGTGATAGATATATTGTTAAGTTTATGCATGATACTGAAAGTTATTATGAGAGAGGGCAAAGTGTTCTTATGCATCTCAATAATATCAAGTTTCCTTGTTTTATGTTGAAAGTTTTTATGTTGCACTTCTTTTGCCTTCCTATGCAAGTAGCCTCCGGTTTTAACAACTTGTTTGTTTACAAAATTCCCTTGCATAGGAAGTGGGTTAGACTTAAATGTGTGTATTTTTGCTTCTTAATGCTCTCTTTCACCTCAATTCATATTCTTATGTGAGCATCTTCAAATTATCAGGCCCACCTAAATGGCTATAAAGAAAGAGCTTTTTGGGAGACAACCCAATTTGTTTTTGCTTTCAGTTTGTTTTTGTTTATTTGAGGCTTGGAAGTTATTACTTCGGTAATAACCGCTCCTTACCCGTTTTGTTTGGTTTTTCTGTCAAGATCAACCTCTAATGAGAGAGAAATAAGATTTGGGGAAGTTGCTGTCCCGAAACAGATTTTTGTGCTTCACCGTAAAAATTTGTGAGAGATCTCTGGATGGTCGAATTGAGCTGTAATTTTTTGTGCTTCTGACCCAGGTTGTTATTTAACTTTCGTTAGTTTTGCACTTTTTTATTTGAGCAACAGAAGATTTTTGAAAAAATTGATCTTTACCTGCTGGTCTGTTTTGACAGATTTTGCAACTCTTGCATTTGCTTCTTTATTCGATTTCCTTTTTGAATCCTTTTTGGGTTTTCGGAAGGAGTTGCTACAGTAGCTTATGTTTTGATGCTTTTCAGTTGAATTTGGACAAAAAAGGTTTTACCACTTCACTTATACTAATGTTGCTAGTGAGAACTGTGTGAAGTTTTGTGTGAAAGAAATTTCCAGGAAGTGGAGATAATGGTGTAATAAGGAAGAGAAGGGTTTTATGACTAAAGTAATAAGTGTATGAAGATGAAGATATTGATGCCTTTCAAGTTATAACTCCGGAGAGATTCATCAAGGACCAAACTCAGAGACCTGCAGAATCCGTTTTCGAATAGGTAACAGTACTGCTAAGAAAAATTCCGCGAAAATACAATCCAGCTATATTTTTGCAGTTTGTAGTCAATAAGTGAAGTTACGAAGTGAAAAAGGGACGGAAACAGAGCCAGGGTGGCTCACACCACCCTGTGGCGCGGGCCCACCACTGGCCGCGCCACCAGGTGGTGAGTCCACCCCGGACTCCGCCTCCGACTCGTTTTCTCCTTGTACCTTCCTTTTGACATGAAACTTCGTAATATATAACCCCCCCCGGATCCCCCGAGGTTCGTATATCGTGTTTTCGTCGTGTTTTTGTTTTGATCTGTTTCTGCCAGGACATACTCTTTGAAGGTTTAGAAGCACAATGGTGTCTGCCAAGGATAAAGGGAAGGAGCCTATGGAGGAAGACCTCCAAGACCCCGGGAAGGAGAAGGAGATCAAGAGTGAAGGTGAAGAGGAGCAAGGCTAACACCCGCACATCGATACTACCGTTGCAAGCATTGGAGTGGTGACAAAACCTGCCAGGGTTAGAAGGACGGCACAAATGCAGACTGGGGGGAAAGCTCCCCGTCACAGTTTGGCTCCACGGTCACTTCCTCTACACACCATGAATCCTTTCCATACCTTTATCCATAACCATGCAGGAAAAGAAGACTCCAAGAGTGAAGAACGGAAAAAGAATCACAAGAGCTGGGATCCACAAACTGACATGATCATGAGCCGCATTGAGCAAAACTCACAGCTGATTCGTAATCTCACTTTCAAGATTGAGGACTTGGGGAAACTTATCAAAGATCTCATCGAGAGGATACCACCACCGAAGGAGTAATTCATCATCAGGTTTGGCATCCCCTTGGTTTGTTCCAAGCTTGGGGGAGTGCCACGGTATCACATCACTATCTTCTATCTTTTTACCTTATTAGTAGAGTCATATCATGAATAGAGAAGTTATTTTGTAGTCTGGTTTGCATTATGGAAGTGTCCGCTCTCTCGTTAGATATGTATCCCTTGGTGTGAGTTGCCGTTATGGAATATTAATGAGAAGTTCTATCATTCACTCTTTTGCATAGCTTATATTAGTTTTCAATTCGTGGTTATATGATTGATCTTGTTGTTAGTATTGGTATCACTTTGGGATCACCGAGTTAATTTAGTTGGTTTTGGCAAACCTGGCTCGTTCAGTAGCAACACTATTTTTGAGAGTTGAATGAAAAGATAGAAGTACTCTAAAGAAATATAATTTCATCATCTTTCTTTCTTGATTTGCTCATAAGTCTAGTATTCTCTAGTTAAGATCTTTTGTGCTTCCAAGGAAGATTACATGTTTGTCTTTATCACTTGTATGTTTGGTTGTTTCCTTCAACTCTTATACTTGCTACCTAGCCTTGCTAGCCAAAAACCTGTACTGAGAGGGTATTCTTCTCGTGCATCCACTCCTTAAAACCAAAACATTTGCCATTTGTGTCCACCATACCTACCTAGTAGCATTATTGCTACTCAAAGTAAATTCTTGTTTTGTCTACCTCCCAAATTAAACTTGTTATGTGAAAATTAGTGATTAAAGCTCTCACGAACTTGATGGCACACTTTACTTTCTTGCATTTAATAAACTTGAACCATTGTGCTCACCTATGTTGCGTATATGCTTGCGCTCTGTAAGTTGTGAATTAGCAGAACCATGCTGTCATGGGGAATGCTTTCAACATTGCACTGGTACTTTGTACCAAGTTGATATCATGTTCTTTTGTCTATGGATGTCGTCGGTGTGAAATGAAAGGGGAGCTTGTAAGTCCATGGAGTTATGCATATGTGTTAGAGAAACGCCTGGGCTGCTGGTCTAATCCATGCTGACAGGGTGGAAACCTGCATCATAACCATAACGAGTATCTGTGAAGCATTCTTCTTATAAAAAAGAGGTAGAGATTGAGAAAAAGAGAAAAGATAAAAAGAGATATTATGAAAATAGGAAAGAGAGAAAAAAGCACCATATTCCCATGGTAAAGAAGAAGATTGCTGAGATGCTTGTTGTCTGCTTGCCTTGTCATTTTGATATGGGGATTCTTCCGTATCATCGGGCAAGGGGTACCCCGTTGGCGGTTCTCTATGATACACATATGCTTACGATGACAAGAACGTACCGGTGACTAAACTTGAGTAGCATGAGGAGCGGCCCTCGTATTCAAGGGACATGAGATTCTCAACTTACAACTTGTCAATGCATATCCTCATATTTGATCACTTTAACCTTAATCACCTAAAGATGCCTATGATAGGGGCAATGAGAGCTGAAAGCTAGTAAGTATCATAATGTTTGGGAGCTCTTTATGAGACTTGCAATCCCTGCTTCCCTCTTTGAAGGGCCTTTCTTTTACTTTGTAGTTGAGTCAGTAAACCTACTCCCTTCTATCTCAGCAAGTATTTTGAGTTGTTGTGTTTCATTCATTAATATGATGATTTATTCAATCATGTGTCTTATGTTCCTTTTTTGGCACATTGCTCTTATCTTGATGTTTACTACTTTGAAAGCTATCATTGAAAACCAGCTATTTGTGAACTCCAGCAAATTATCAACTATTCTTCGACCAAGAGCGAAGTTTGCCATTACCAATTATGATTTACTTCATGTATCTTTATTGTGTTTCCTTTACTCATTACAAGTTGAGTTATATAATAGTGAGTTGTCTTCTATTATGATCTATGTATTTGATGAATGTGATGATTCTTGTCCGTATACTTTTATCGACTCTTCACTCCATAAGCCTGAGGCCAAGTTAATTGAGCTCATTTTCGCTTGGGGACAAGCGAAGTCTAAGCTTGGGGGGAGTTGATACGTCCATTTTGCATCACTATTCTATGTCATAATTCACTGTTATTCATTGATATATTTCGTATTGAGAGGTGATACATATGTTATTTCATCTGTTTTTGCATGGTTGATGACTTTTGGAGCATGGACCACTGCAGTCAGGATTCTGATGGAAAAGTTGCTGTTTGGAGGCAAAATTCGCGAAGATCAGCAAATCTGGGAAAATATACGGAAAATCCTATTTTTCCAGAAGACGAAGGAAGCCAGAAGGGGGGCTGGAGATGGGCCACAGGGGGCCCACACCACCCCCTAGCGCGGGCAGCCCTAGGCCGCGCCAACAGGTGGTGTGGCCGCCCTGGCCCACTCCAGGCTCTCCCCTCTAGCGTATATCATCCTCCCGAAACCCTAACACTCGGGGAGCGACCACAGAAAGATTCCGCCACCTCTGCGGGGCGGAAAACACCGAGAGAGAAAGATCTCTCTGGCAGACAGATTTCTACCGGGGGAATTCCTTCCCGGAGAGGGGAGATCGTCGCCATCAACACACCATCAAGCTGGACTTCATCGGGATCATCATCACCACCATCACCACCATCATCATCATCAGCACCCTCATCACCATCTCCATATTGCTGTAACAATAGAGTTGAATATTGCTTTAGTTCATAGGGGAAACTTTCCCGGTGTTGATTACTCTTTGTAGTTGATGCTATTGAGTGAACCGTTGAATTATTGTTTATGTTCAGATTGTTATACATCATTATTCCATCTCTGATCATGATCCATATGATGTCTTGTGAGTAGTTCGTTTTGTTCTTGAGGACATGGGAGAAGTCATGTTGTTAGTAGTGGAGTTGTGTTGAGAAAGATTCAATAGTTTGATATTTAAGTTGTGGTGTACTTCTTCTAGTGGTGTCATGTGAACGTCGACTGCATGACACTTCACCTATATGGGCCTAGGGGAATGCATTGTGTATTTGGCTACTAATCGTAGGGGTTGCCTGAGTGACAGAAACCTAAACCCCCGTTAGGAAACCATTGCACAAGGGATGTAAGGGTCTTAGAGTTTAAAGCTGTGGTTAGGTTTCTACCTTCATTATTTTCTTGTACTTACGGATGTTTGCAAGGGGTATAATCACAATTATGTATTAGTCCTAGGAAGGTCGGTACATTAGCACAGATTCACCCACACAACACTTAGCAAGATAAAGAAGATTAATCAACTATATGAAGCGAAAGCACTTGTGGGTCCTCGAGAACGTTTGGTCGTCTTAAGTAATACAACCAGCTTGTCCTTTGCTGCATAAAGGATTGGGCCACTTCTGCATTTATTCCAACTGTCTTTTGTTTACTCGTACTTTGTTTACTTGCTTTATCAAAAACCCCTAAAAATCTGTTTGCTAAGTATTTGCAGAGAATTCCTGATCCATACCACTAGCCAGCACCTTCTGCTCCTCGTTGGGTTCGACACTCTTACTTATCGAAAATACTACGATACACCCCCTATACTTGTGGGTCATCACCTCAGAGGCGGCAAAAGAAGCCGTTTGGATGAGGAATTTCCTCATGGATCTTGGTGTGGTTCAGGGCTCGTCCAATCCGATAGACGGGTATTGTGACAACAATGGTAGTATCGCACAAGCCAAGGAACCTAGACAACACCAGAAGAACAAACATATACTCCTGTGGTGCCACCTTATTCGCTAGTTCGTGAATCAAGGTGATATCAAGTTATGCAAGGTACACACGGATGCAAACATTGTGGATCCATTGACAAAGCCACTTCCACAGCCTAAGCATGAGGCGCACCTGAGAGCTATGGGCAATAGATGCCTAGACATGTGATGTCATATCATTGACTCTAGTGCTAGTGGGAGACTGTTGGGAATATGCCCTAGAGGCAATCATATATGATGTTATTCCCAATGTATTCATAAAGTTATTGTCCATGTATGAACTACTATTATGTATCATTGAATATTCGATTCGATTGTGGAACTATATATTAATATTGTTCATACTAATTATCCTTGGTCATTGAGATTGTGCTGGACACACAACTTAGACTAATGTGAAAGTCGGCAGATGACTCGGTTCCACTTGTCATGGGCATGGAGATGCTATTCCGACTTACACGGATTCGGCTAAAGAGTTTAGCGAGTCGGACTGACCCATATTGAGATGCAATGAACAAGTCGTCATTTGCATGTCTCAATCAATGTAATCCTTCGACCTGAGGTTCTTGCACAATCCGAGTTGAGGATCACCGACTTAGGTTCTATCAAACGTTGTTCCGTCACTGGGCAGTTATAAAGGCAGAGTTTGGGTCGACTGAGAATCAAGCTACGTGATGTGAATAATCAAGATGGGATTTTGCCCCTCCATCTGGAGAGATATTCTCTGGGCCCTCTCAGAAGATATGATTCGGAAAGCATGGCCATGCACGACTCGGTTAAGTGTTAACCGAGGCGACCGACTAAGAGTTAGTCGGATGAATCATTTATCTCGGATCAAGAAAGAGAGTCAGACTATTTAAGAGATGACGATAATTCGCCTATAGTTCGACAAGGTATATCATGAGGCAAAAGGGACTCAGACGAAAGTCGCATTGGAAGGTATGTCGTCATGACTAGAATATCATTTTGCGGCCCGAAAGTTGGGGTATCCAAGCAACGTGGTACCCAAGTTGCTTACAATTAGCTGCATCGCCCAAAGTTGACGTGCCAAATAGTCAGAGGGTATTTTTGGGCACGAATTCAACTTGACGTTTCAATACAAAATATAAGGCTAATGGCCGTCAAGTTGGGCCCCCTGTCAGTTCTCGCCGTTATGTCGCTCCTGTGCCTTAGGCGGGGTGGCTGTCACGTAGGCTTGCAGCGTTGGCACAGTGGATAGGACAACACCCCTGCCTAGTGTATTGATGTGACAAAACAGGGCACATGTATCGGTGTTATAATTATTTTTTGTTTACTCAGAAGCTGGAATGGCCACCGCCATGCGGCTCTCCTTGGACTTCCGTCCCCGTCGTTAGCCACTACCTTAAAAGCGCATTGACAGTTCCACCGTTCCCCTGCCTCGTAGAAACCACTCTTCTTCTTCCTGTCATATGTCTTCTTCTCGTCTTCTTCTTCCTGCCATGGAAGGTCGTCGCACTCTAGAGACAAGCTTTACTACTCATGAAAATAAGAAGATAGACGTTGTCTACACCAACACGGAGGAGACAGTGGTGTGAGTCCTGAGGATGTACGAGGGTTGACTTGAGAAAGACGAGGACAAGTTTGTGGGATTGGACCTCGAGTTCACCCCGGAGAACCCATATGAAGGGAGTGAAGTCGTCGTCGTTCAACTGGCCATTCCAACCGCCGTCGTTGTCGCAGAATACATTCATTCATAAAACAAAACAAATGTAGATATAGCTGTGCGCAGCTAAATAGGATATAGCGATAGAAAGTAGGTTGCTTAACGAGGTTCGATGCATTCAGCCAGAAATAGGATGCAAGCAAAATAAAGAAAATCACAATAAGTTTCTTAGCAGTAGCAGCCGCCGTAGCAGCAGGCACATTCAAGGCCTTCAAGCGCCCGCGCCTCTGCCTCCTCCCTCCAGCGCTTTCTCCACTTCTTGCTGCCTAGTCCCTTGATCTTGCGGGCCTTCGACCTGATTGGAGTCATGCGCCCTCTTTGATGGCCACCCGTTGGAGGTTTCGGAGGTGAATGCTGAGAGCCCGGTGTTCATCGATGTAGGCGTTGATGTTCACGGTCTTGCTCGCCGCCTTTGTGGATGCTGGAGCCCGGGGACTCTGCATGCTTCAGTAAGGAGTTGAAGTCGGTGCCGGCGAGACTCACCCGGCAGAAGGGGCAGCGCTAGTAGCCGCCCCTGAAGAAGGCGTCGTACTGGCCGGCCCGCAGCCTCCTCATCACCTGACGAGTCTTGGTGTGCATGGACTCGTCATCGCTGCAGACGTCGTTGTTGGAAACATATTGGAAGAAAAGGAAAATGGGGGAGTAGATGATGTAAGAAGATCGAGCAATCGGAATGTGAACAAGCGAATCCTAATAAACCAAGATCTAGCATCCAACAATGGGAACGGAGAAGAACCAGGGGAGGGGAGCAAGCCCTAGTTACCTCCGACCATGGGTCGTCGATGCCGGTGTCGTAGGGGTTCAGCAGAGTGATGTATATCTGGATCATAGGTGCCCGTGAAGTGCTTGATCTGATTGTGACCGGCAGGGGCCTCCTCGCTGATGGGGGCTCCTCTTTGGCGGCTCCGTCAGTAGCGGGGACGGGGGCCTGGACGGGAACGACGACTACCATCGATGCCTCGACTAGGGCCTGGATAGGGCGACGGCTGCTTTCAACACATCGAGGGGCACTGGCAAGGAGACGGGGGCCTCCTCGCCAGCGGCCTCAGAGGCGACGATGGCCACCTTATCCTCCACCGGCATCGCCACCGCGGACGGGGTATTCTCAGGAGTTGGCGGATGCTGGTGGGACAGTGGAGAGGGTTGCGTGGGGAGTTTGAGTGAGAGTGAGAGTGGGTGTGCGGATAGGGGCTCTATAGTTAAGGTGGATGGAAGCAAGACACGTTTCATTTCACCACCGTGCAACGCGCCGCGCAGTCTACTGCACCGTGCACCGCAACACGCGCACGGTACGTCACATTTTTTTCCCGGGCCATGTATGGCAGTTCTATATTGAGCCGCATGCAAAAGGCGCATACACAATTTCTATGTATGAAGTTTGACACAACCCTAAATTTGGCGATAGTTAAAAGTGGAAATGTAGAGGGGAAGGTAGGTGGCTGTACGACAAGATTTGTGGGGTTGTACTAGATCGGGTAGAGGTGTAGACACCCCGGATTTTCACCTGGGATTACCAAATTATGCCAACCACCACGATCCCATGATCAGTGCATCGTGGAGCATAACCGACATGATATCAAAGTACACACATCCATTACAGTACGATACAATAAGTCTTACAATAAAAGTCTTACATCTTTCCTCCATGGGCACAAATAGATAATAGCAGCGGTACTAGTTAACGCGGAGGACCCAGGTCAAGCCATAGCCCGACAGGTGCCTGACTCTGAGAAACGCCCTAGTTCGCGAAGTCGTCATCATACCCTCCATTGTCCTCCTCATCCTTCTCATAGTCTAACCAACTTGATAGCCAGGGAACAATTGCTAGTGAGTACGTTGAATGTACTCGCAAACCACTGTACAAGGAAGTACAAAGAGTATGCAATATGGTCGTGGATAGGATGTCTCCAAAAAGGCTACTTGGGAAAATCCCTTATAAATGTATTTTCCACTCTACCATTTGTTGTTTGCCCAAACAATTTTTAGGGTAAAAATAGTTTTGTAAAACTTGAAGATACTAGGCTGGGATCAACCCTGCTATCCACTTCCACTAGTTCATCCCATGACCACAATTTCAACTAGGTCCGAACATCCCATGGCCCATCCTCCTTGCCCTTCGACCATCCCATGGTCGAATCTCTTTTTATCAAAACCTTTTTATAAAGCAAAACTAGTACCGCTACGCAGCAACCTTTCCAACCGTCGATGACCGCGGACACGGCTATTCGAATAGATTCACGCTCTGTAGAGGTTGTACACTTTACCCACAAGATCCGATACATCCGCCACAAACTATCGCGGATCGTCATACATAAGTATGCGGGTTTCGGATAACCGGACGAGACCTTTCGGATAATCCCCTCTTAACACCAGCACCTACCCTATGGGTGTTATTCCCCTCAAAACCGGGACGTCGAGCGAGGACCAACTGGAGCACCTTTTTCACTCCTCGAGAGTGTGCACTTTCAATGAGGGGCCCATAGTAACGCGTGGAGGCGTGCCGACCCTTCATTCCTTCTCTAGGTCCCACCTTTAACAGAGAAGGCCCACCCTCCAGGGATCCCCGATCCCCTGTAGTAGTTGAGAGGCACCGGTATCAGAGAGAACCACTTTCGGTTCAAGCCCCTTCCCATATAGGAGTAGTGTGGTTACACGGGGTAGTTGTTCGGGCAAAACTACATAGAACCAGGTGCGTTTTCGAAAAACAGTTTTTCCTCCATCTTCGATTTTGGTGCGTCCACCAATGGTATGAAAACCAAAGCATTTCTAAAATTCCTCGACAAGTCCCACTTGCCTGGTTTTCCGTCAAAAACTTTTTATAAAACCATCCCTGCCTTCGGGTTCCCAACCTAGAGTTTTTGTTAGGCTAAATCGGGGTTTCCAAGGGGTTGTGGTATATCAGACCACCTGACCTACAAGGATAGGAGTAGGAGGTCCAAGGGGGAGTACTTAGACAGCACCATAGGCATAAGTTTGGTGGAGCCAAACTAATACCATAATAATAACATAGCGAGTAAAACCAATGCAATAGTAATATAAGTAAAACAAAATGCTTGGAAATAAATATAGGACAAGTCTCATGAACTTGTAGGTGGCTTGCCTTGGTTGGCAGCTTGTTCCTGGTCCTCTTCTTCAAAATCCTCCCAATTACCGTCCTCAAATTCTTCCTCGTTCGTATCTATCGCCGAAAAGGGAAATAATAAGCAAGCCACTATACCAAGCATAACTCAAGGCACAAACAATGAAATCAGTACAGAACAATTGCACCACTGAACCAATCCAACCACATGGTAGTAGCTACTGACTCTAGCAATCCTAAGCCACTGAAATCAAACAAAAAGGTTTCATCAAACTTAAATGGTGATTTTTGTGGTTAAGACTAGATTAGCACTCAAGCAGATTTTCGACCAAAATAAGTTGGTGGAAGTGGACCACAAAATACATATCTGGGTAGCTACAGAGAAAACCAAGCTAACCCCACTGGTTTCACAATTTTATCAAAAAGGGCTGATTTTTAATAAATAAAAAACTAGAAACAGAGAAGAAACATGTACTAAATTCCCCAGGGCAAAACTACAGAGCCAAAAATTAGGCCCTTCTAGGAAATACTAGTATGAGCTGAGGTCTAACTCTGGGAGTTAGTTTCATCCCAAAATTAGCTTGACAACAACCTCTGAAAAATAAACAAGAACTCTATGTCCATATCTTACAAAAATAAGAACAGAGGCCTCATACATCCAAAAAGGATGAATCCAGTTTTGCATAGAAGGAAATTGCAAGGGCAATGCCTGGGACTTGGTTTCATATTTTTCTGAGCTCTAAAAGTGAAACTATGCATTTATTAATCTAAACAGACACTATGTACCACAGAAATTCTCAGTAAAGATACATGCAATCTTTAGACTAGCTCCCAAGGACATGCACTAGGGAATTACCAGGGCTACTCTACAAAATTGAAATCATGCCAGAACACTACAAAGATTTTATTTGGTGGATTTGAAGCTACAGAACAAGTTTCTGGGAATTTAATTGGCCTAAAAAGAAAAGAAAAGGGGCACTACAGAGGCTGGGTCGCGGTCTGCTACGGAGCTGGGCCAGCCCGCATACACGGTGGCCTGCGCGGGGTGCTGGGGATTTAAATCCCGCCGCAGGGCCCGCACGTCATAGGCACAGCGAGGCGAAGAGGTATCTGGTGATGCTGGCCGTTGGATTAGACTCCAGATCGATGGCCTGCAGCGCTGGGGATTAGACTCCAGACCCCGGGTGCACGACGAGGTGGCGGGGGTTGCGCTGGGGGCTAGGGATTGGCCAAGAGGGGCGGTGGCGACGTCGTGGGAGTGGCTTGGGGACGGTCTAACCCAGGAGGCTCGCTGGGCCTACTAGACAGCGAGAGAGGGCGGCCGGTGCATGGTGCGGTGAAGCTGTTCGACGGGACAGCACGGAGCGGCAGCATGCTGTCCACGCGGCTAGGGCCTAGGAGGAGTAGGAGGGTAGGGCGCCATAGGGTGGAGGGGAGGGAGTGGTCACGTCCGGGCGGAGGTGGCGTCGAGACGTACCGAGTGAGCGGGGGAAACGGTGTGGCGAGCGCCGCGCTCTGCCGACGTGGCCGGCGCGGGTTGGGGGTGATCGGGGTCGTGGGTGAGGGAGTAGAAGGTGGCAGGGGGCGACGGGGCTACCTTGTGTCCCCCGAGGGCTTTTTGCACCGCGAGAAGGGAGGGAGCGAGCGGGGCGAGGGGTTGCTCTACTGAGGTGGACGCCGACGGTTGGGGGTGGCTGCGCGCCCGGGAGAGAGAGAGGTAAGAGGGGAGAGAGAGCCTGGGAGGCGAGCTGTCCGTGGTGGGGGCTAGATGGGACAGGAGAGAGGAGGGTTGCTGGTTCTCGAGGTGGGCAGGGATCTTGAGGATCTCTCGTGTCCCTCCTCGATGTAGTGTGCCAGAGCGCGCGTGTGGGCTGGGTGTGTGCAAGGGGGGTAGCTAGGGTGGTGCTGCATCGAGGCAAGGCCAGGGAGAAGGGGTGGCACGAGCAGAGAAGAGGGAGAGGGTTTTGGGGTGGTCTAGGTTAGTGTTAGCGAGGTGGCCACTCCGGGGACTTGCCATTTCGGGTTAGGGCCACAAATGGCAGAGGGAAGGGTTCAGGGTGGTAGAGGGGGACTTGGTGATCAAGCTTAGACTAGGGTTGATCCTTGGATCATAGCCAGGTGCTCACAAGAGCCAACCAAACTTGGCATAAAAATAAGGTGGCCATTCCTTATGTGATCACTAGAGAGGAAAGCACCTAAATGCAAGAGGCTAGGGCTAGGGGTTTTACCAAGACTAAGGGGTGGCTCACAGGTACTGGTGGCCTAGTACCACTTGGTACCCTTGCATGGTAGGGGACATGAAGGATTTACCCAAACTATGGCTCCAAAGTTGGAGGAAAGTTAGTTTTTCCAAGACTTAGCCAAATTAGGGGAGGGTGAACCCTTGGTGGTCAAATAAGCATGTAGACTAGCAAGCAAGGTTACCAAAACAACACAAGTGATCTAACAATCCTAAATAAGCTAGGCATAAAAGCACACAAGTAGAAAAGTTTCAATTCCCCTACTTTCTAGCTTCCCAACCCTCAACAAACATGGATGTAGAAAAATGGGATGTTACAAGAGGGATGTGTTGATGACTGTGAGTGACTCGATGAAGGCAGAGACGTTAGGTCTCGTCGAGCTCAGCTCTTCGGCCTCCAGCTAGCGCGTGCAAGTTTCTTACGGTTGGGCCTAGTTGGAAGTGAGATTGAGAGTCCGTGCATAAAAAATGGGATATGTCTTATTAAAATCAAGTGACAATAAATTGCAGCTGTCCATCGACGACCGTGCACTCGATGACGCATGCGTTGTGGCATAGTAGTAGCAGTAGTAGGCTTTTCAGACTTGATTAAACATGACATGATCGCTCGACGACTTTTTCCATGGACGACATCGTGTTCCTTCTTGTAGAAGTCTCGCTGAGGGAGACATCTGTGTTGTCTCACGTTTTACTATGAAGGGCACGACGTGTGCAACGATCATCATTGGATCGCACAGAATCAACGGTTGGTGCGCACGATCCGCGTGACTACTGTGACAACCAATCAGGGAGTAGCATACAGGATGAGCACAGGTTTGGGCATCTACGAAAGATAGAGAGAGGGGGCCAAAACTGAGTAGTATCAAAAAACCAAGGGCAAGAGTAGTATAAAAATGGAAAGTGAGTGTCTTTTACAATGAAATACATCATGGCATACATCAAATTATGCCAAGATAGATCCACTAGAGTTCATTGGATGTGCGTTCTTCTCATAAACCACATGGACCCACGAGGATCCACCAGTGTCATTCCATGTCTATTCTTTTCATGAACCACACCCAGTATCATTGCATGTCTGTTCCTCTAAAAAAACCACACATGGATCCACCAGTGTCAAGGATGTGGTCATTGCATCTGTGTTCTTCTAAACAAACCACACATGGATCCATCAGTGTCATTGGATGTGTGTTCTTTTCGTGAACCACACCCAGTGTCATTGCATGTCTGTTCTTCTCACAAACCACACATAGGGATACACCAATGTCATTGGATGTGTGTTCTTGTCATGGACCACACATGGATCCACAAGTGTCATTGGATGTGTGTTCTTTTCACAAACCACATCTAGTGTCATTAGATGTGTGTTCTTCTCACAAACCACACATGGATCCACTAGGGTCATTGCATGTCTGTCCTTCTCATGAACCACATCTAGAGTCATCGCATGTCTGTTCTTCTCACAAACCACATAAGGATCCACCAGTGTCATTGCATCTATGTTCTTCTCATGAACCACAGCTAGAGTCATTGCAGGTATGTTCTTCTCACAAACCACATAAGGATCCACCAGTGTCATTGGATGTGTGTTCTTTTCATGAACAACACCCAGTGTCATTGGATGTGTGTTCCTCTCACAAACCACACATGGATCCACCAGTGTCATTGTATGTCTGTTTTGTTCATGAACCACACATGGATCCAGCCAGTGTGATTGCATGTCAGTTCTTCTCATAAACCACATAAAGATCCACCAGTGTCATTGCATGAATGTTCTTTTCATGAACCACACCCAGTATCATTGCATGTCTGTTCCTCTAAACAAACCACACATGGGTCCACCAGTGTCATTGCAGGTGTGTTCTTCTAAACAAACCACACATGGATCCATCGGTGTCATTGGATGTCTGTTCTTTTCATGAACCACACCTAGTGTCATTGCATGTCTGTTCTTCTCACAAACCACATAGGGATACACCAGTGTGATTGCATGTCTGTTCTTCTCATGAACCACATCTAGAGTCATCGCATGTCTGTTCTTCTCAGAAACCACATAAGGATACACCAGTGTAATTCCATGTCTGCTCTTCTCATGAACCACATCTAGAGTCATTGCATTTTTTTCTCACAAACCACATAAGGATCAACCAGTGTCATTGGATGTGTGTTCTTTTCATGAACCACACATAGTGTCATTGGATGTCTCTTCATTTCATAAACCACATAAGGATCCACTAGTGTCATTGGATGTGTGTTCTTTTCACAAACCACACCCAGTGTCATTGCATGTGTGTTCTTCTAACGAACCACACATGGATCCACCAGTGTCATTGCATGTGTGTTATTTTCACAAACCACATCTAGAGTCATTGCATGTGTGTTCTTCTCACAAACCACATAAGGATACACACCAGTGTCATTGCATGTGTATTCTTTTCACAAACCACAGCTAGAGTCATTGCATGTGTGTGCTTCTCATGAACCATAGCTAGAGTCATTGCATGTCTGTTCCTCTCACAAACCACATAAGGATCCACCAGTGTCATTGGATGTGTGTTCTTTTCATGAACCACATTTAGTGTCATTGGATGTGTGTTCTTCTCACAAACCACACATGGATCCACCAGTGTCATTGCATGTCTGTTCTTTTAATGAACCACACATGGATCCACCCAGTGTCATTGCATGTCAGTTCTTCTCACAAACCACATAAGGATCCACCAGTGTCATTGCATGTCTGTTCTTTTCATGAAACACACCAAGTATCATTCATGTATGTTCCTCTAAACAAACCACACATGGATCCAACAATGTCATTGCATGTGTGTTCTTCTAACCAAACCACACATGGATCCATCAGTGTCATTGTATGTGTGTTCTTTTCGTGAAGCACACCCAGTGTCACTAGATGTTCTTTTCGTGAAGCATTTCTGTTCTTCTCACAAACCACACATAGGGATACACCAGTGTCACTAGATGTGTGTTATTTTCATGAACCACACCTGGATCCACCAGTGTCATTGGATATGTGTTATTTTCACAAACCCCAGCTAGTGCCATTGGATGTGTGTTCTTCTCACAAACCACACATGGATCCACCACTGTCATTGCATGTATGTCCTTCTCATGAACCACATCTAGAGTCATCGCATGTTTGTTATTCTCACAAACCACATAAGGATCCACCGGTGTCATTGCATGTCTGTTCTTCTCATGAGCCACAGCTAGAGTCATTGCATCTCTGTTCTTCTCACAAACCACATAAGGATCCACCAGTGTCATTGGATGTGTGTTCTTATCACAAACCACACATGGATCCACCAGTGTCATTGTGTGTCTGTTCTTTTCATGAGCCACACATGGATCCACCCAGTGTGATTGCATGTCAGTTCTTCTCACAAACCACATAAGGATCCAGCAGTGTCATTGGATGTCTGGTCTTTTCATGAACCACACCCAGTATCATTGCATGTTTGTTCCTCTAAACAAACCACACTAGGATCCACCAGTGTCATTGCATGTGGTCATTGCATGTGTGTTGTTCTAAACAAACCACACATGGATCCACCAGTGTTCATTGCATGTCTGTTCTTCTCATGAACCACATCTATAGTCATCGCAAGTGTGTTCTTCTCACAAACCACATCAGGATACACCACTGTAATTGCATGTCTGTTCTTCTCATGAACTACATCTAGATTCATTGCATGTCTGTTCTTCTCAAAACCCACATAAGGATTCACCAGTGTCATTGGATGTGTGTTCTTTTCATGAACCACACATAGTGTCATTGGATGTCTATTCTTTTCATAAACCACATGAGGATCCACCAGTGTCATTGGATGTGTGTTCTTCTCACAAACCACATAAGGATCCACCAGTGTCATTGGATGTATATTCTTTTCATGAACCACACACAGTGTCAATGGATGTCTGTTCTTTTCATAAACCACATAAGGATCCACCAGTGTCACTGGATGTGTGTTCTTTTCATGAACCACACCCAGTGTGATTGGATGTGTGTTCTTCTCACAAACCACACATGGATCCACCAGTGTCATTACATGTCTGTTCTTTTCATAAACCACACATGGATCCACCCAGTGTGATTGCATGTTAGTTCTTCTCACAAACCACATAAGGATCAACTAGTGTCATTCCATGTCTGTTCTTTTCATGAACCACACACTGTATCACTGCATGTCTGTTCCTCTAAACAAACCACATATGGATCCACTAGTGTCATTGCATGTGTGTTCTTCTAAACAAACCACACATGGATCCAACAGTGTCATTGGATGTGTGTTCTTTTCATGAACCACACCCAGTGTCATTGCATGTCTGTTCTTCTCACAAACCACTCATGGATCCACCAGTGTCATCGCATGTCTGTTATTCTCACAAACCACACATGGATCCACTAGTGTCATTGGATGTATGTTCTTCTCATGAACCACAGCTAGAGTCATTGCATGTCTGTTCTTCTCACAAACCACATAACGATCCACCAGTGTCATTGGATGTGTGTTCTTTTCATGAACCACACCCAGTGTCATTGGATGTGTGTTCTTCTCACAAACCACATATGGATCCACCAGTGTCATTGTTGGGTCCGCAACATAGAAAGCAAAAAAATTCCTACGATGAGAACTACACGCCAAAATCTATCTACGAGGTACAAAGCAATGGGTGGACATACATCCAACGAGAACTTACCCTCGAAGACAATGAGTTTTGTTAACGAGTAGGAACTCGTGGTTGATGTAGTCATACACTTGCCGATCCCAAGATCGTGAGGAAGTCCGAGCGCCGCAACTCAGCAGCGCATCCGTACTCGCACACATGTTCAAGCCACCGGACAACCTCCACCTCCTCGCTCCAGCGACCCAGGGGAAGCAGCAACTCCTTCCAGACGAAATGCCACCGGGAACATGTATCTCGCTAATCCGAGACCATGGGGGAATAATTCTAGAGGGGGAGAGAGCTCCTTCACAAGGAGGTGTGAGGATGGAGGGAATGTGTGGCCTTTTATAGGAGGAAGGGGGTAACCCCTCTCTCCATGGCCGGCGCATGGGGGGTGACCCCTCACCTCCCCATTCATGTGGTGGTAACCCCTCCACATTAAAATGCCTCTTCACATTCCCTTTTAAAGTCTCCACTTTAAATGCATTAAAATTCTCCAAGTTTAATGCTCTCTCATTTAATAAAACTCTTTTATTAAATTTATTCAGAATTTTGTTAATTACTTTAATTAACAAACATTCACATATAGCCCCTTGCAATATTTCAATATCACATGCAGAACCACTTTCTGCAATTTCACCCGAAACAATTTCCGGTTTCTATAGAAACAATTCCTACGCTTTGCAATTCTTTCGTCTGAAACATATGTGCTCCAAAATGGTGTCCGGTAACTCTTAAGTGTGTACCCTCCGGTTCGCGAATAATGCAGACATGATTGAGACTCCTCTTAGATCAATAATCAGAAGCGGGACCTGGAGATCCATACTGATTCCTACACATTCAACGATCACTTCTGTGATCGTGAGAACCTTTAACGCTAGTAACCAAATCCCTTTGTCTCGCGATATATTACATGTCCGAGATTTGATCATTGGTATCTCCATACCTAGTTTGATCTCGTTACCGACATGCACTCTTTCCTCGTTCCCGTGATATAACATTCTAGTGATCACATCACTTGCTTGCAAGCTATCTCAATGTGATATCACCGAGAGGGCCCAGAGTATATCTATCCGTCATCGGGATTGACAAATTCCACTCTTGATCCATGAGCCTCAACATAACACCTTTGTAGTACTGAACCCATCTTTATAGTCACCCTATTACGGTGTGACGTCTGATGTTATCAAGATACTCTTCAGGTGTTAGCAATTAACATGATCTCATGGTCTAAGGATAAAGATTAATTCGTATGATGTTATAGCAATATAAACATAATGACTTGATTGTAATGCTATAATTCGGATGAATGTTCATCACATCATTCCACCAATGGTGTGACATTGTTATTAACAACATCCAATGTCCATGATCAGGAAACCTTGATCATCTTGTTAATCAACAAGCTAGTCTATAAGAGAGGCATAACCGTTTATTAAACACACATGTATTGATGTTTCCGATCAATACAATTCTAGCATACAAAATAAACATCTATCATATATAAGGAATACATAATAACAACTTTAGTATTGCCTCTCAGGGCATATTTCCTTCAATCTCCCACTTGCACTGGAGACAATAATCTAGTTCACATAGTGATAAATCTAACACCCATGGAGTTCTGGTGTTGATCATGTTTTGCCCTAGGGAGAGCTTTAGTCAACGGATCTGCAACATTTAGGTCCATGTGTACTTTACAAATCTTTATATCTCCATCCTTGACATGCTCGTGGATGGAGTGAAACCGGCGCTTAATATGCTTGCATGTCTGGTCTTTTCATGAACCACACCCAGTATCATTGCATGTTTGTTCCTCTAAACAAACCACACATGGATCCACCAGTGTCATTGCATGTGTGTTCTTCTAAACAAACCACACATGGATCCACGAGTTTCATTGCATGTCTGTTATTTTCATGAACCACACATGGATCCACCCAGTGTGATTGCATGTCAGTTCTTCTCACAAACTACATAAGGATCCACCAGTGTCATTGCATGTCTGTTCTTTTCATGACCCACACCCAGTATCATTGCATGTCTGTTCCTCTAAACAAACCACACATGGATCCACCAGTGTCATTGCATGTGGTAATTGCATGTGTGTTCTTCTAAACAAACCACACATGGATCCATCGCTGTCATTGGATGTGTGTTCTTTTCATGAACTACACACAGTTTCATTGCATGTATGTTCTTGTCACAAACCACACATGCATCCTCCAGTGTCATCGCATGTATGTTCTTCTCACAAACCACACATGGATCCGCCAGTGTCATTGGATGTATGTTCTTCTCATGAACCACAACTAGAGTCATTGCATGTGTGTTCCTCTCACAAACCACATAGGGATCCACCAGTGTCATAGCTTGTCTGTACTTCTCATGAACCACACCCAGTGTCATCGAATTTCTGTTATTCTCACAAACCACATATGGATCCACTAGTGTCATTGCATGTGTGTTCTTCTCATGAACCACAGCTAGATTCATGGCATGTCTATTCTTCTCACATACCACATAAGGATCCACCAGAGTTATTGGATGTGTGTTCTTTTTATGAACCACACCCAGTGTCATTGCATGTGTGTTCTTCTAAACAAACCACACATGGATCCATAAGTGTCATTGGATGTGTGTTCTTTTCATGAACCACACCCAGTGTCATTGCATGTGTGTTCTTCTCACAAACCACATAAGAATCCACTAGTGTCATTGGATGTGTGTTCTTTTCATGAACCACACCCGGTGTCATTGAATGTGTGTTCTTCTCACAAACCACATATGGATCCACCAGTGTCATTGCATGTCTGTCCTTCTCATGAACCACAACTAGAGTCATTGCATGTCTGTCCTTCTCATGAACCACAACTAGAGTCATTGCATGTCTGTCCTTCTCATGAACCACAACTAGAGTCATTGCATGTCTGTGCTTCTCACAAACCACATAAGGATCCACCAGTGTCATTGGATGTGTGTTATTTTCATGAACCACACCCAACGTGATTGTATGTGTGTTCTTATCACAAACCATACATGGATCCACCAGTGTCATTGCGTGTCTGTTCTTTTCATGAGCCACACATGGATCCACCCAGTGTGATTGCATGTCAGTTCTTCTCACAGACCACATAAGGATCCACCAGTGTCATTGCATGTCTGTTCTTTTCATGAACCACACCCAGTATCATTGCATGTTTGTTCTTCTAAACAAACCACAGATGGATCCACATGTGTCATTGCATGTCTGTTCTTCTCATGAACCACACATGGATCCACCCAGTGTGATTTCATGTTAGTTCTTCTCACAAACCACGTAAGGATCCACTAGTGTCATTGCATGTTTGTTCTTTTCATGAACCACACCTAGTATCATTCCATGTCTGTTCCTCTAAACAAACCACATATGGATCCACCAGTGTCATTGCATGTGGTCATTGCATGTGTGTTCTTGTAAACAAACCACACATAGATCCATCCGTGTAATTGGATGTGTGTTCTTTTGATGAACCAAACCCAGTGTCATTGCATGTATGTTGTTCTCAGAAACCAGACATGGATCCACCAGTGTCATCGCATGTCTCACAAACCACACATGGATCCACCAGTGTAATTGGATGTATGTTCTTCTCATGAACCACAGCTAGAGTCATTGCATGTGTGTTCTTCTCACAAACCACATAAGGATCCACCAGTGTCATTGCATGTGTGTTCTTCTCACAAACCACATAAGGATCCACCAATGTCATTGGATGTGTGTTATTCTCACAAACCACATATGGATCCACCAGTGTTATTGCATGTCTGTTCTTCTCATGAACCACAGCTAGAGGCATTGCATGTCGGTTCTTCTCACAAACCACATAAGGATCCATCGGTGTCATTGGATGTGTGTTCTTTTCATGAACCACACCCAGTGTCATTGGATGTGTGTTATTCTCACAAACCACACATGGATCCACCTGTGTCATTGCATGTGTGTTCTTTTCATGAACCACACATGGATCCACCCAGTGTGATTGGATGTCAGTTCTTCTCACAAACCACATAAGGATCCAACAATGTCATTGCATGTCTGTTCTTTTCATGAACCACACCCAGTATCATTGCATGTTTGTTCCTCTAAACAAACCACACATGGATCCAGCAGTATCATTGCATGTGGTCATTGCATGTTTGTTCTTCTCACAAACCACATAGGGATACACCAGTGTCATTGCATGTCTGTTCTTCTCATGAACCACATCTAGAGCCATCGCATGTCTATTCTTCTAACAAACCACAAAAGGATACACTAGTGTAATTGCATGTCTATTCTTCTCATGAACCACATCTAGAGTCATTGCATGTCTATTCTTCTCACGAACCACATAAGGATCCTCCAGATTCATTGCATGTCTATTCTTTTCATGAACCACACATAGTGTCATTGCATGTCTTTTCTTCTCACAAACCACACATGGATCCACGAGTTTAATTGCATGTCTGTTCTCTTCATGAACCACACATGGATCCACCCATTGTGATTGCATGTCAGTTCTTCTCACAAATCACATAAGGATCCTCCAGTGTCATTGCATGTCTGTTCTTTTCATGAACCACACCTAGTATCATTGCATGTATGTTCCTCTAAACAAACCACACATGGATCCACCAGTGTCATTGCATGTGGTAAATGCATGTATGTTCTTATCAAAACCACACATGGATCCACTAGTGTCATCGCATGTATGATCTTCTCACAAACCACAATTGGACGCACCAGTGTCATTGGATGTATGTTCTTCTCATGAACCACAGCTAGAGTCATTGCATGTGTGTTCTTCTCACAACCCACATAGGGATCCACCAGTGTCATTGCATGGCTGTTCTTCTCATGAACCACACCCAGTGTCATCGCATGTCTGTTATTCTCAAAAACCACATATGGATCCACCAGTGTCATTACATGTGTGTTCTTCTCTTGAACCACATCTAGAGTCATTGCATGTGTGTTCTTCTCACAAACCACATAAGGATCCACCAGTGTCATTGGATGTGTGTTCTTTTCATGAACCACAATCAGTGTCATTAAATGTGTGTTCTTCTCGCAAACCACATATGGATCCACTAGTGTCATTGCATGTGTGTTCTTGTCATGAACCACAGCTAGAGTCATTGCATGTCTGTTCTTCTCACAAACCACATAAGGATCCACCAGTGTCATTGGATGTGTGTTCTTTTCATGAACCGCAGCCAGTGTCATTGGATTTGTGTTATTCTCACAAACCACACATGGATCCACTAGTGTCATTGCATGTCTGTTCTTTTCATGAACCACACATGGATCCACCCAGTGTGATTGTATGCCAGTTCTTGTCACAAACCACATAAGGATCCACCAGTGTCATTGCATGTCTGTTCTTTTCATGAACCACACCTAGTATCATTGCATGTTTGTTTCTCTAAACAAACCACACATGGATTCACCAATATCATTGCATGTGGTCATTGCATGTTTGTTCTTCTCACAAACCACATAGGGATACACCTGTCTCATTGCATGTCTGTTCTTCTCATGAACCACATCTAGAGTCATCGCATGTCTGTTCTTCTCACAAACCACATAAGGATACACCAGTGTAATTGCATGTCTGTTCTTCTCATGAACCACATCTAGAGTCATTGCATGTCTATTCTTCTCACAAACCACATAAGGATCCACCAGAGTCATTGCATGTCTATTCTTTTCAAGAACCACACATAGTGTCATTGCATGTCTTTTTTTCTCACAAACCACACATGGATCCACTAGGTTCATTGCATGTCTGTTCTTTTCATGAACCACACATGGATCCACCCATTGTGATTGCATGTCAGTTCTTCTCACAAACTACATAAGGATCCACCAGTGTCATTGCATGTTTGTTCTTTTCATGAACCACACCCAGTATCATTGCATGTCTGTTCCTCTAAACAAACCACACATGGATCCACCATTGTCATTGCATGTGGTAATTGCATGTGTGTTCTTCTAAACAAACCACACATGGATCTATCACTGTCATTGGATGTATGTTCTTTTCATGAACCACACCCAGTGTCATTGCATGTATGTTCTTATCACAAGCCACACATGGATCCACCAGTGTCATCGCATGTATGATCTTCTCACAAACCACACATGGATGCACCAGTGTCATTGGATGTATGTTCTTCTCATGAACCACAGCTAGAGTCATTGCATGTGTGTTCTTCTCACAAACCACATACGGATCCACTAGTGTCATTGCATCTCTGTTCTTCTCATGAACCACACCCACTGTCATCGCAGGTATGTTATTCTCACAAACCACATATGGATCCACAAGTGTCATTGCATGTGTGTTCTTCTCATGAACCACAGCTAAAGTCATTGCATGTGTGTTCTTCTCACAAACCACATAAGGATCCACCAATGGCATTGGATGTGTGTTCTTTTCATGAACCACACCCAGTGTCATTGGATGTGTGCTCTTCTCACAAACCACATATGGATCCACTAGTGTCATTGCATGTGTGTTCTTCTCATGAACCACATCTAGAGTCATTGCATGTCTTTTCTTCTCACAAACCACATAAGGATCCACCAGTGTCATTGGATGTGTGTTCTTTTCATGAACCACACCCAGTGTCATTGGATGTGTGTTCTTCTCACAAACCACCCATGGATCCACCAGTGTCATTGCATGTCTGTTCTTTTCACGAACCACACATGGATCCACCCAGTGTGATTGCATGTCAGTTCCTCTCGCAAACCGCATAAGGATCCGCCAGTGTCATTGCGTGTGTGTTCTTTTCATGAACCACACCCAGTATCATTGCATATATGTTCCGCTAAACAAACCACACATGGATCCACCAGTGTCATTGCATGTCGTCATTGCATGTATGTTCTTCTAAACAAAGCACACATGGACCCATCAGTGTCATTGGATGTGTGTTCTTTTCATGAACCACACCCAGTGTCATTGCATGTCTGTTCTTCTCACAAACCACACATGGATCCACCAGTGTCATCGCATGTCTGTTATTCTCACAAACCACACATGCATCCACCAGTGTCATTGGATCTATGTTATTCTCATGAACCACAGCTAGATTCATTGAATGTGTGTTCTTCTCACAAACCACATAAGGATCCACTAGTGTCATTGGATGTGTGTTCTTTTCATGGACCACACCCACTGTCATTGCATGTCTGTTCTTCTCACAAACCACACATCGATCCACTAGTGTCATCACATGTTTGTTCTTCTCACAAACCACACATGGATCCACCAGTGTCATTAGATGTATGTTGTTCTCATGAACCACAGCTAGAGTCATTGCATGTGTGTTATTCTCACAAACCACATAAGGATCCACCAGTATCATTGGATGTGTGTTCTTTTCATGAACCACACCCAGTGTCATTGGATGTGTGTTCTTCTCACAAACCACATATGGATCCACCGGTGTCATTGCATGTGTGTTCTTCTCATGAACCACATCTAGAGTCATTGCATGTATGTTCTTCCCACAAACCACATAAGGATCCATGAGTGTCATTGGATGTGTGTTCTTTTCATGAACCACACCCAGTGTCATTGGATGTGTGTTCTTCTCACAAACCACACATGGATCCACCAGTGTCATTGCATGTATGTTCTTTTCATGAACCACACATGGATCCACCCAGTGTGATTGCATGTCAGTTCTTCTCACAAACCACATAAGGATCCACTAGTGTCATTGCATGTATGTTCTTTTCATGAACCACACCCAGTATCATTGCATGTATGTTCCTCTAAACAAACCACACATGGATCCACCAGTGTCATTGCATGTGGTCATTGTATGTGTGTTCTTCTAAACAAACCACACATGGATCCATTAGTTTCATTGGATGTGTGTTCTTTTCGTGAACCACACCCAGTGTCATTGCATGTATGTTCTTCTCACAAACCACACATAGGGATACACCAGTGTCACTAGATGTGTGTTCTTCTCACAAACCACACATGGATCCACCAGTGTCATTGCATGTTTGTCCTTCTCATGAACCACATCTAGAGTCAACGCATGTCTGTTCTTCTCACAAACCACATAAGGATCCACCAGTGTTAGTGCATGTCTTGTCTTCTCATGAACCATAGCTAGAGTCATTGCATGTCTGTTCTTCTCACAAACCACATAAGTATCCACCAGTGTCATTGGATGTATGTTCTTTTCATGAACCACACCCATTGTCATTGGATGTGTGTTCTTCTCACAAACCGCACATGGATCCACCAGTGTCATTGGATGTATGTTCTTTTCATGAACCTGTCGTGGTGATGGCACGGCAGATGCCATGGATAGGCTAATGATGGGGCCAATGACTACTAGGGGAATACAGGGAGGGAGAGCGTGGTGATTCCACGCATGGAAGTTCTTGTATATTCTCTATCAATGGTGTTTACAAGTGCTCTCGAGGCTCTTAGCAAGAAGGAGACAATGTCTCGTTCTCCCTACCAACTAGCCCTAGAGTTCTACCTTAGACAGAGAGTGATTCCTCTATTTCCCTTTTTCCCTCTATGGAGGCCCCGGTGCTCCTTATATAGGGAAGCCCGGGTTACAATTCTAGGGCACAGGTGGCAGCATATTATACGAATATGCTCCTTTCCTAAAGCAGATGCTTCTTTATTCCCTTTAACGGCTCATCTGGACTTTGGACGTAACCCATGGCGCAATCCTTGTCTTTTGGCATCACCAGGCACAGGCTGTGTCATCCGGCTTTGCCTGCGTCACCTTGGTCGCCCTGACCCGCTGGTCCTCTTCTTTACTTTACTTAGCTCATGCTACAGCTAATAAAGCCACCTTTTGACCAGCGGGGGATTCCTTCTCTTGGAATCTTCAATAACGCGGCTAGCATATAGCTAATCCGGCTTACCAAGTCACCTGCAAAACAGATAGATAGGGCCGGCATAAAATTTATGCCGGCCGGACCATAGTTAAGGAGCTGCTCCACGGGACGGGTCGCACCGTGATTCGGCCTGCCTTGAGGTGACCCGGTCAACACCTTCTTTGACTGTGCCGTACCCTGGCTAACTCGGCCCTTATACCCCGGTGTTACCCTACCCGGGGGTATCTCCCCAACATTAGTCCCCGAAGCTGGTGCGGTCTTAGCAACTTTTAGTGGTTAAGGCCACAGCAGGTTCCCATATCCGGATCTTTTGCTCCTTGGGCCGAGTTATCTCGTAGCCTGGAGTTTCTCATCTTGCGACCCTTTGCTCTTTCCTAGTTATTCCTTGTTGGCTAGGTCTTTTGCTTGCTTATCCGGGTTACCTTTCCTTCTCTCATACGCTTCTCCACATCCTACGTGGAGGGTAATCATCATTTGCCTCATTTTAAGGGCCATGCGCATTTACTGTGCCGGTTACTGTCGCTGCGTCAGGCATAACTGCTGTAAACGTCCCATCACTGCAGCGCCTTGTTAACCGTAACGTTGCTTCACATCATGGGGTCATCTGCTCTTGTAACCCCTCCTGTGGCCTTGCTCTAACTGGTTGTTCTGGCCTCATACACGCTAGTTGCGTGCAGCGCGTTGACCGCAGCAGATCCCATGACGCGCGTGCATTGCAGTTAAGTAGGAGGCGTGGGGTGATTTCAGGGGATGTTCCTCCATTCCCCCGCGCTTCCCAGTCTTTCTCTTTCACGGCGACTCCACCGCCGCCGCCAGTTCTCTGCTTCACGAGCGCCACCGCGACCACGCTTAGGTAGCCACTCACCTCTGCGCCGCCGTTCCCGCTTGTGGTTTCCATCACGAGGCCTTGCGCTTCCCATTTCCCTTCTTCCGGCTACCTCTACTCCGATTATTCCTTGGAAGATTTTGAATCCACCATGTCCGAGGCGGAAGCAGCCGTGGTGGCGCAATAGGAAGGAGTGGAGGGCCGTGAGCGCGGTTGCTGAGATGGCTCCACCATCCGCGAGGAGGACTTGGCTTGGCTCCGTGCCTCCCGTCACATTCCCATCGGCGTCGCCTGCCGCCTTGCCGCCGGTGAAATTTCTCCTTCCCCCAAATCTGGGGAGTATGTAGTTTTTCTATCGCATTTCCAACGCGGCTTCGGCCTCCACACTTCCGGTTTTTTCTTTGATTTTGTTTCCACGTACCAGTTGCAACCGCATCACCTCCCTGCAAACACTATTACTTCTATGTCCTCCTTTGCTTCTGGCATCGAGGGGTACATTGGCCTCTGGCCAACCAAAGAACTTTGGATCAAGTTCTTTGGCCTGCGGAGGAACGTGGTTCTGGATAAGGAGCTTGCCCTAGAGGACAAGCACCTGGCCACATGTGGCGCCGCCTCCATCTCGCCCTAGAAACAGTTTGTGTTCCCCCGGGTTACAGGACTCGAATCTTGTAAGGGTTGGGCCTAGACTTTCTTTTATGTCCGGAACACCACCAAGGAGGACCTGATCCGGTTGCTCCCCTTCAAACTCGGCCCTCCTGAAACCTCGCTTTGGGAGAGCATCCTGAAGCAGCCCACTGCCCTGGCGAACCAAGTGGGCCGCCGGATCAAGGAGCTTCTCAATGAGAAACTCCGGGGGGAGGATATCATGATTACTTTCCTCCGCATCCGGGTCTCCCCCTCTAGAAGCGAGCCCACAAGATATGCTATCTTAGTGGCCCTCTTGACCCTCATCGGACCTCTTCTTTCGAGCTGGATAACTCAGCGGTTTACCACCGGGTTAAGTCCATATTCAACATGCAGAAGGAGTTCTCCGAGGATTGGGAGTGGGGACTCGAGCCCTTCACCCATGCCAACCCTCCTCCAAAGGTAAATTAACCCTTCTTCGTTTTCCGAATCTTCTCCGTATGTTGGTTTCCCTTTGTAACTGGCGACTATCCTCTCAGAAATTTCTCCAGCAACCACTGGAGGATGGCGAGGTACTAGCAAGGAAGTGGTTGGAGGACCGCACCGAGGAGGACAAGGTTGAGCCTGATCTAGAGGCCTTCCTGCCTACCCCGGACGTCGTTAAGCGCAGCGCTGGTAAAGCCTCTTCTTTAAGGGATTGGCCAGACGATGATGATTCGGACATTGAAGTCCTTCAGGTACTTGATTCGGTTATCATCTCTTACTTGCACCTGGCTCATGTTTGATTGTTTAGCTAACTCGGACGATCCGGTCCATGAGGTTCCTCCCCTTGCAACTGGTGGCCCGGTTCCAGCTTCGTCCTAGAAGCGTGCAGCTTCGGAGGCGCCGCCTCCCAAGAAGAGGCAAAAGAAGTCCAGGGTTAAACCCTCGGCTAAGCCTGCCGCCAAGAGCATAGTCCAGAGGGCACCCCAACCTCGGGCTCCTCCTACCGCAGACGAGTAAGTTCTCTGATTCTGTTCCTCTGGATTTTCTCCTTTGTTTGCCTTTGTTTCTTACTGATTCTTCTTTTTGACTTGGTGCTTTTTCTTTCAGAGCTCCTAGGGATATCCCTCAGAGCGGCCCCGCCATTGCCTCCCCACTCCGAAGAAGCCCCCCCCCCTCCCGCAATGATGATTATCGCCCGCTCAGCCCTATTCATGAGGGCTCCGCGGCTGCGCCTGACCAGAGCCCACCTCGCCAAGAGGAGAGCAACGCCGGCGCGGGGGGGTAGTGGGCCGGATCTCCCCGGCTCCTCGGCCTCTGTGCCCAATATTGAGGTGCCAGTTTCATCAGCGCCGCCCCCAGCAACCCCAGTACCAGCATCAGCACCAGCACCAGCAGCAACAGCACCTATACTAGCAGCACCAGCAGCAGCGACATCAGCAGCAGTAGCAGCAGCACCAGCAGCACCAACAACATCAAGAACCTCGAAGCCTCCCAAGGGAAAAGCTCCATCAGCTCCCTCTGGGTCTTCTCCTTCCGTGGCTCATATTTTTCAGTCATTTCCTCCATCCTCGTCCAGCAAAGCTAAGAAGACCTCCGGGTCAGCTTCATCCGGGTCAGCTTCCGGATCAGAGGGCAGCAAGCAGCTGGTTTTGCACACCAGCCACGCTGCGGCTCAATCCACCAGGCGTGAGGCCCATGTGAAGGGCCTAGTGACGAGCCATTCTCCGAGCGGCAAGAGTTACAGTCCACTACTCCTTGAGTACGTGAAAAACTGGAACAATGCCGAATTTGTCGACCCCCAAGACGATCTCCCAGAAAGGTTCAGCCCAGCCGAGTTCTGCGCCCAGATGAACTCCGCTACCAAGGCTATCTCTCTAGCTGGCCGGATGATGGAGGTAATACTTTTTCTCTGTTGTTGATGTTTTTCATAACTGAGCATTTATAGGTATATCCCCTAGTCCCCGAGCCTCTGAGGGAATAACTTGTTATTCGGTCGGATGCTCCTCGTAGAGCTTAGTTTATGTTCATAACAACATGAATTTGCAATAAATTTTGGGCCGGGTCTAGTTCCCTTGGCCCGTGTCCTATGCACTTCGAATATCCACACACCTAGAGCCGGGTTAAGTTCCACTGGGCCCAGATCTTGTAGACTTCAAGTATCCACATACCTAGAGCCAGGTTAAGTTCCACTTGGCCCGGATCTTGTAGACTTCGAATAACCACACGCGTAGAGCCGGGTTAAGTTCCACTTGGCCCGGATCTTGTAGACTTCGAATATCCACACACCTAGAGCTGGGTTAAGTTCCACTTGGCCCGGATCTTGTAGCCTTCGAATATCCACACACCTAGAGCCGGGTTAAGTTCCACTTGGCCTGGATCTTGTAGACTTCGAATATCCACACACCTAGAGCCGGATTAAGTTCCACTTGGCCCGGATCTTGCAGACTTCAAATTATTTCTACTTTGCCTCTGAACTTTTGTCTCCTCCTTGCCTATTTTAGATTACCACTAACCGCCAAACCGCGGAGTTCCAGCGCCTGCTGGACTCCTACAAAGAGATTCACGGGCATTATGGTAAACTCCTGGAGGAGTACCAGAAGAGGGGTTAGTTTCCATTTCTTTTTCTTCCTCGTTCATTCAAACTTCTTAGGACTTATATGAATGTCTCGTCCGAATCATCTAGCCGAGGTTGAAGCTGAGAAAATAATCATGAGGAAAAACCTTGCGGATATCAAAGGTAAACTCATCCCTTTCATATAATCATTGTACTTTCCTTGCCTCATACGGTGGAAACTCATATTTTGGGTCCTCCGGATCATGTTGCAGTTGCTCTTGATGACAGTCACTGGTGGAAAAATGGCCTCTAGTCCCGGTTCATAAGGGCCATTGGTCCCGGTTCCCGAACCGGGACCAATCACTCGGGACTAATGCTGGTCCCGGTTCATGGAACAAACCGGGACCAATGGGTCTCCACGTTGCAGCGCCAGAGATGGGCGGGGGTGGATCATTGGTCCTGGTTCTTGGCACGAACCGGGATCGTTGGTCTCTGTGCCGCGGCAGGGTTTTGTGCGGCGGCAGGGTTTTCGGGCTATTTTTCTGCCGCGGCAGGATGTCTTTATCAATTTAATGGTACTACATATATACAGCAATAATGAAACCACGATGTATATATTACACATCATGCATGATCACAAATATATACACCGTCTCATCCGTCTTCTTGGTTGAAACATATTATAATTACAAACGATACTCTCACACGAATTTGATCTAATTTACATCTTCTTTTTTACACTTCACCCTTCCAAGTGAAGCGGGTAATAGTATTCTCCTTTCGGATCTATGACTTGTTCTAACAAGAATCCGGCAATTTCCTCTTGAATTGCTTGCACGCGTTCTTGTGATAGAAGACTGTCCCGCATCCATTCGATCTAATATAAAGAAGGGGATCAATATATATGAATGAAACTAAACACAATTGGCTGTAATAAAATAAAGTTGTGATTATTGTTTATCGTAATTCAATTTTTTTGATGTTCCGGTCTGCGGCCTTCTCTTTGGTCGGCTGGCGAATGAACTCGCATACATAGTATCCACATAAGTTATTCCCGGATTCCTGCCTCAAGCACTTGACGAGAACGGAGTTCAATCAAAATAATAATCAAGCATGATAATGGTGGTATTGAAACTACAATCATAGAGATGCGTGGATCTAGCAAGTAGTACTTACAATCAATGGTTGAAATGTAAGCTCTGGCTTCCAAACACCCCTAGTTTTGGCGGTGAACCGTTTCCAAGCCTTCTGTAGGCATTCCTGCATGTCCGCCCACTTTTCTAATGGTGTGCGTTTCGAGTCCAGGACTTTTACTACTCCGGTGTCAACAGCAATGATTACTAGAATATAGTGGAAGCTGGACACACTAACAAAATATAACACGAGTCAATTATACGCTTAACATCGAGTAAGCGAAAATAGAATGTGTACAAGACAGTAACACTCACCCAGCGTTGTAAGAAAATAGTATTTCCCTTCTGTTGCTGAAATGCCTCAACGCTTGGAACAAGTTATCCTCTATCTCTTTGGGTTTTGTTTTTAGAGTACCTTCATGAACGAAATTATAGTCAACAAACCCAAGGTCACAGATTTGTCCTTTGTTGCATTCTTGAATCTTCATTCTGCATATATAATTAGTATAGTGATTAGTAAGATTATACAAGCAACGAATGAGCTGGGCTAGAAAGATTTAATTAGAGAAATTAATAATACTTACAAACAATAGGCACTGATGATAGTTTTGTCAAGGGCGTCTTGTTGGTAAAACTGAAATAGTTCTGGAAATTCGATCAGTAGGAAGCAATCTCCATGACCGTAATGGTGGTGTTTATATGCAGCATAGATCCAGTTTTTGGATTCAGAACAGGCTTGGATGTACCAGTTATGCAATCTTCGCATTTTTGTTGGTAAATTTTTGACTAACTCGGGTTTGACGAGAGGAGCCCCGTACTGGTACACGTATGCCGTTTCTTGGTACCCCTCAAACTCATGCATACGGCTCATGTACTCAGTAATAGACAGTCCATATAATTGAGCCTTTTCTTCGTACAGTCGAACAAACTCCTGATCAATGTTCGGATCATGCCGCTCCTGGGCTCTCCACTCATTGGTATCGTACACTTTGAGCAGTTCGATCGATTGATTTTTCTGTTGTCCGAGCTGGCAACTTCTTTCCCGACTCTCCGCTCTTTTGGCTCAGCCGACTTGGTAATAGAGCGATTATTGTCTGATGTGAGCGCTATGAGTTGGTGAAGCTGAATCTTAAGCGCGGCTGCTTTGGCTTTATCTTCTGTGGTGACCGGGAAATATGCCTCTATCGGCTTTTTCTTGTTAGCCATGTCAATCTTCCACTTTTCATAATGGGCAGCTGCGGCCGCATCAGTTTCCTCATCTATGTTCTCGCAAGGTAGCTTCTTCATATTCTGATGAGGTACTTTTGGGAGGGGCGATAGCTTATGTTTCGGTTATCAGAACGTGCTCTTGCTGCTGGTGGTGCTGCCCCCCTTAGTATACTTCCACTTTTGTCTCTGAGGCTCAGGGGACGGAGATGGCTGACGCGGCGGCGGTGGCGGCTGAGGCTGCGATGGAGACGGTTGCGCTGAGTGGTGAGGCGGTGAAGGAGACGGTTGCGCTGGAGAATGGTGAGGTGGCGGCGAAGGTGGATTGCTGCTCTCAGGAGTGGGTGGCCTTGGCGGCACAAAGTTTGGAAGCATGATGCGCTCCTTTGGCCATAGAATAGTCCCCCTTTGGCCTCTCCTAGTTGAGTCAGCTCCATATCTTCCCCTGCAGGGTGGTCTAGCTTCAGCTCCTCAAAATCTTCCTTCACCTCATCCACCGTGACGACAGCGTACCCTTTTGGAACCGGTCTGCAATGCCAAGTTGGGTTAGGCGCAATTAGTACCTCCATGCCGACCGCCGCCGTCACCCTTAAGTTCATAACCTGCACCTTTAGCTCACAAGCTGTTGTCTCCATGATATCATCCACTGGGTAGCGTTTAGGAGGAGATGTCGTCGGTGCATCATCATCAACATCATGGAGCTGCGTGGAAGCGATGCTGCTTTTCTTATTCGATAGGGCGCCGGTACCCTCAAAGGCAGCTTCTACCACGTGCCGCTGAGATTGGCCGCTAGTACCTTGCTGGCTAAGTCTGTCGAGTTGATCCTGGTGCCGCTTTAGTGCTTCTTCTACATTATGCAGCCGGTCTGCAGCGGCCGCTTTCTCAGCTGCCTCCCTTTCCTTTCTCCTCTAATGGCTTTTATCGAGATATCTCTTCATTTCCGGGGGGAAGGCAACCTTCCATGGCTTGGAGCCTGGTGTGCCTCGTGCTCGTCCGTCGTGTTCAGGATTTTTAAGGGCACGTGTGAGCTCGTCGTTCTCTCTATCGGGAACGAACCGTCCCGCTGCAACATCATCTACTGCATTTCTAATATCGTCGATGGGCAGTAGGGGATAATCTTTGTGTTTCTGATTATATATTGCCCTCCCTTCTTTGTCCAACGTGCCCCCATGGACGTAAAACCAGTTTCTCGCCCGTGGTGTCCATGTTGCAGGCTCTGGTCTGATCTCAACAGCTATGTAATTGACCTCAAGTGCATCCCACTTAGGCATGCAACCGGCGTAGCCAGCAGGCCCCATGTTATGATGGTACAGTTTCTTAGCAGCGTTCTCCGTATTTATTCTAGACCTTTCCTTAGCTTTCTCCGATGTCTTGTACTTCACAAAATCCTCCCATTGGTGTCTTAACTTAGCATAGCCGGCTTCATTGAAATTCAGAGTCTTCTCTACCTTGACAAAGTTATTGTACAGTTTCTTCTTCCAGTTCTTGAATGCATCGGCCATCTTGCTGAGAGCAAACTTCTTGACTCTTTGCACAAGCTCCATTCTTGCTCTCTCCTCCTCATCTGGATTCACATCTGGTATCGGCAGGAGGAAATTAGTCATGAGCTTGTCAAAAATCTTATCTTTGGTGTTGTCGCCGACATACGGGACTCCACCGCCGCTTGGCCGATTCCATTCTTGAACGGTGATCGAGGTGTAGTCCCTCACAAGAACTCCGCATTGCTTGACAAATTTTCTTGCGACATCGATGCGAGCTTGCGGTTCGCCATCTACACCGACCACGTCGATTCTATACCTCACAGTGTCATCCAACTTTTTTGTTGGGCCTCGTTTCGTTCTTACGGAAGAAGTTCTCGATCCGGAGGGCTAAAAGAAGAAAGAGTGTTAATATATGCATGTATATATAGACAGCATCATTTTAATTACAAAAATACATATATACACCTCGCCGGTATTTGCGAGATTTAAGGTTCCGCCGGAGCCATCGCCTTCTTCCTCATCGGCTTCTCCCTTGTCTCGGGCTTCGGCTTCTACCTCACCGGAGAAGTCTCCTCGGTTGAGAGACTCATCTCCCTGACCGGAATCGTTCAAAAACTCACTGGTGACATCGATATCGATATCTTCATTTTCACAGATCATTCCTTGGAGGATGTTTTCCTGATGTGTTGGATCCATAGTATCTGCAAAGATGATGTTCTGGAATTACATATTAAGTTTATGACAAGAAAGGGGAAACAACAATCAACACATGGCATCGATAATGATATGACAAGTTAAACAGAGTTGAAATTTAACCCTAAGGCATGCTTGGCAATTTAAGTGGGATCCGAAGGGTCCAAACCCTAGTACAGGAGGGACCCCGAAATCACCTACGAGGGGTTGATTTCATTCTCTTATTAAACTTGTAATTAAATTTGTTGAACAATGCATGATTATGAGTATATTGTGTAGATCTCATTTTTCTGAACATTTTGATATATTATACATATTTTCTGACTTAGAAATAATTAGTTCTTGAATTTATAGGATTAAACTCTTTTCTGAAATTATTTAAACAATTATTAAACTTTTACTGCGTTATTATGACGTCAGCACGGGGTGGGGGGTTTTTTCTCCACGGCTAAACTAGCCATAGAGACTGACGCGGGGGGCCCAAGGCACCTCAGATGCCACGCTGGCGGGGCTTGGTCAGCGCCCACGTCGACGCCACGTAGGCTCGCCGGCGAACTGCCAGGCGGTGGTGGAAGACGGCGGAGAGAAGCGTGAAGGGTGATGCCACCGTCCCGGTTCGAACCAGCGCGATACGGGCTACCTAAAACCGGCGGCACCGCTACGGGAGGTGCGCCGGAGCAAGCTGTTTGACGGTGGCTGGCGGCCGGCGGCGGCAGGTGCTCGTGGGGAGGCCGATACAGTGAGGGTGGGAGACGTAGGAGTGGTGCTGGAGCACCAGTGGCTCACCAGGAGGCCGATGGAGGGTGCGGCAAGGTTGGAGGAGGCCGGAATCCGTGGAGAACGCGGCGGCCAGAGTCGAGGAAGGTGGGGTCGATTGCAGCGAGGCGGAGCTTCCTTGCCTGCTCGCGGTGGCGGACAATGGCGCTCGGCGACTGGCGTCGACAACGTGAAGCGGCCGCTCTGGATTTGGGCAGCCTGCCGGCGTGATTTTGCTCCGCCGCAAATTTTCCTTAGCCACGCGTCGATGTTCTCTGTGAATTGGGGAGTTGGGGAGGAGGAAGGGCCGGGGCTGTTAACTGTACATACCATTGGTCCTGGGTCGTCCCAATAACCGGGACCAAAGGACCAACGGTTCTGGTTGGTGGGACGAACCGGGACCAATGGTCTGGGCAGGAGCGTTGCTGTGCTGCCACGTGCGCGGGCCTTTGGTCCCGGTTCGTCCCACTAACCGGGACCAAAGGATCAACGGTCCCAGTTCGTGCCAAGAACCGGGACCAAAGGCATGTTAATGGCAGCGCGCGCATCCAGGATCATCGGTCCCGGTTGGTGGGACGAACCAGGATCGTTGACCCATTTTTCAGATTTTGGCAAACCTTTTGGTCTTCCCGCCATTTTCAAATTTGTTTTCTTCTTTAATTAATAAGATGTTTCAATTTAAGATGATTATTTAATTGGAATTTCAAAAAACTTTCAACAGGAAAAGTGCTTCAATTTACATAAGTAATCGAAAACCATTTTCTGTTTTCAAATATTTTTATTTGAACTATACAATTTTACTATTTTCAATTAAAATTGCATTACCAAATATTTATTGCATAATTTGGAATTTGAAAAAACTTTCAACAGGAAAAGTGCTTCAATTTACATAAGTAATCAAAAACCATTTTCTGTTTTCAAATATTTTTATTTGAACTATACAATTTTACTATTTTCAATTAAAATTGCATTACCAAATATTTATTGCATAATTTGGAATTTGAAAAAACTTTCAATAGGAAAAGTGCTTCAATTTAAATAACTAATCAAAAACCATTTTCTGTTTTCAAATATTTTTATTTGAACTATACAATTTTACTATTTTCAATTAAAATTGCATTAACAAATATTATTACATAATTTGGAATTTCAAAAAACTTTTAATAGGAAAAGTGCTTCAATTTAAATAACTAATCAAAAACCATTTTGTGTTTTCAAATATTTTTATTTGAACTATACAATTTTACTTTTTTCAATTAAAATTGCATTAACAAATATTTATTACAGAATTTGGAATTTCAAAAAACTTTTAACAGGAAAAGTGCCTCAATTGAAATAACTAATCAAAAACCATTTTGTGTTTTCAAATAAAAAATATTTGAAGTATACAATTTTACTATTTTCAATTAAAATTGCATTAACAAATATTTATTACATAATTTGGAATTATAAAAATCTTTTATCAAGAAAAGTGCTACAATTTAAATAACTAATCAAAAACCATTTTGTGTTTTCAAATATGTTTATTTGAACTATACAATTTTGAACAGGAAAAGTGCTTCATGCCCGCCGTTTTGAATATAGTTTGAAACAGACATAAGAAATTCAAAAATGATCCAAAGAAAGTGAAACCTTCGCGTGGTGTCATATTATGTGTCACAGTTGCAAGGAAAAATATTGAACTTGAAAAATTTCAAACATCATAAAAAATCCTTCAGAAAATGACCTATCATGTTCGAGGTTTCAAGGCATTTAGGTCAAACCACCAATGTTATGGCTAGAATCAGGGCATAGTTTGTGATAATGTGCCCATATTGTGCACATATGTGCATCTTGGGATGGCTTACGATGTTGCAGGAGGAAGTTTTCCCTTTCGACGCACGAAAAAACCAATTTCCATTTTTGAGGTGCCGAAATCGGGGTGTTCTGTGAAGCAACCACCAAATTAAAGTTTGGCATTGGTACCAACGCATTTGTAAAAAATACTATACCACCTTATATGGGAAATTTCCCAACCGGTGTATCTGGAACCTTTCTGTCCATCCCTCATGAAAAAAACAAATTCCTGCCGAATCGGCAGGAGGTTGCCAAGATTTGAACTACAAGTACATGATATAATGCTTGTGAATTTTTTAAAGAAATCATTTATAGGTTCACAACATGCTATTTCATCAGAGATCCACTTCAAGTTCAGCGAGGCTCAGCCCCGGGCTAAAAAGCTTCATGCCCGCCATTTTGAATATAGTTTGAAACGGGCATAAGAAATTCAAAAATGATCCAAACAATGTGAAACCTTCGCATGGTGTCATATTAGGTGTCACAGTTGCAAGGAAAAATATTGAACTTGAAAAAATGCAAACATCATAAAAAATCCTTCACAAAATGACCTATCATGTTCGAGGTTTCATGGCATTTAGGTCAAACCACCAATGGTATGGCTAGAATCTGGGCATAGTTTGTGATAATGTGCCCATATTGTGCACACATGTGCATCTTGGGATGGCTTACGATGTGGCAGGAGGAAGTTTTCCCTTTCGACGCACGAAAAAGCCAATTTCCATTTTTGAGGTGCCGAAATCGGGGTGTTCTGTGAAGCAACCACCAAATTAAAGTTTGGCATTGGTACCGACCCATTTTTCAAAAATACTAGACCACCTTATATGGACTATTTCCCAACCGGTGTATCTGGAACCTTTCTGTCCATCCCTCATGAAAAAGACAAACTCCTGCCGAATCGGCAGGAAGTTGCCAAGATTTGAACTACAAGTACATGATATAATGCTTGTGAATTTTTAAAGAAAAATAATTTATTGGTTCTCAATATGCTATTTCATCTGAGATCCACTTCAAGTTCACCGAGGATCAGCCCCGGGCTAAGAAGCTTCATGCCCGCCGTTTTGAATATAGTTTGAAATGGGCATAAGAAATTCAAAAATGATCCAAACAATGTGAAACCTTCGCGTGGTGTCATATTAGGTGTCACAGTTGCAAGTAAAAATATTGAACTTGAAAAATTGCAAACATCATAAAAAATACTTCACAAAATGACCTATCATGTTCGAGGTTTCATGGCATTTAGATCAAACCACCAATGTTATGGCTAGAATCAGGGCATAGTTTGTGATAGTGTGGCCATATTGTGCACACATGTGCATCTTGGGATGGCTTACGATGTTGCAGGAGGAAGTTTTCCCTTTCGACGCACGAAAAGGCCAATTTCCATTTTTGAGGTGCCGAAATCGGGGTGTTCTGTGATGCAACCACCAAATTAAAGTTTGGCATTAGTACCAAACCATTTTAAAAAAATACTAGACCACCTTATATGGACAATTTCCCAACCGGTGTATCTGGAACCTTTCTGTCCATCCCTCATGAAAAAGACAAATTCCTGCCGAATCGGCAGGAGGTTGCCAAGATTTGAACTACAAGTACATGATATAATGCTTGTGAATTTTTAAAAAGAAATCATTTATAGGTTCACAACATGCTATTTCATCAGAGATCCACTTCAGGTTCAGCGAGGCTCAGCCCCGGGCTAAGAAGCTTCATGCCCGCCGTTTGTAATATAGTTTGAAATGGGCATAAGAATTCGAAAATGGTCCAAACAATGTGAAACCTTCGCATGGTGTCATATTAGGTGTCACAGTTGCAAGGAAAATATTGAACTTGAAAAATTGCAAACATCATAAAAAATCCTTCACAAAATGACCTATCATGTTCGAGGTTTCATGGCATCTAGGTTAAACCACCAATGGTATGGCTAGAATCTGGGCATAGTTTGTGATAATGTGCCCATATTGTGCACACATGTGCATCTTGGGATGGCTTATGATGTTGCAGGAGGAAGTTTTCCCTTTCAACGCACGAAAAGGCCAATTTCCATTTTTGAGGTGCCGAAATCAGTGTGTTCTGTGAAGCAACCAGCAAATTAAAGTTTTGCATTCGTACCAACCTATTTAAAAAAAATACTAGACCACCTTATATGGACAATTTCCCAACCAGTGTATCTAGAACCTTTCTGTCTATCCCTCATGAAAAAGACAAATTCCTGCCGAATCGGTAGGAGGTTGCCAAGATTTGAACTACAAGTACATGATATAATTCTTGTGAATTTTAAAAAAAATCATTTATAGGTTCACAACATGCTATTTCATCAGACATCCACTTCAAGTTCAGCGAGGCTCAGCCCCGGGATAAGAAGCTTCATGCCCGCCGTTTTGAATATAGTTTGAAACGGGCATAAGAAATTCAAAAATGATCCAAACAAAGTGAAACCTTCGCGTGGTGTCATATTTTGTGTCACAGTTGCAAGGAAAAATATTAAACTTGAAAAATTGCAAACATCATAAAAAATCCTTCACAAAATGACCTATCATGTTCGAGGTTTCATTGCATTTAGGTCAAACCACCAATGTTATGGCTAGAATCTGGGCATAGTTTGTGATAATGTGCCCATATTGTCCACACATGTGCATCTTGGGATGGCTTACGATGTTGCGGCAGGAAGTTTTCCCTTTCGATGCACGAAAAAGCCAATTTCCATTTTTGAGGTGCCGAAATCGAGGTGTTGTGTGAAGCAACCACCAAATTAAAGTTTGGCATTGGTACCAACCCATTTTTAAAAAATACTAATTTTATTCTTATTTCTCTATCTATATAGAACCGTCCTGTCATTTCTTCTTTTTGTTCTCATATAATTAAGGAATTATATACATCTAAAATCCAATAAAATTTCGTCTATATGGTTCATTTTATATATAGCATAACAATCTTACCTTATATGGACAATTTCCCAACCGGTGTATCTAGAACCTTTCTGTCTATCCCTCATGAAAAAGACAAATTCCTACCGAATTGGAAGGAGGTTGCCAAGATTTGAACTACAAGTACATGATATAATGCTGGTGAATTTTTAAAAAAATCATTTATAGGTTCACAACATGCTATTTCATCAGAGATCCACTTCAAGTCCAGCGAGGCTCAGCCCCGGGATAAGAAGCTTCATGCCCATCGTTTTGAATATAGTTTGAAACGGGCATAAGAAATTCAAAAATGATCCAAACAAAGTGAAACCTTCGCGTGGTGTCATATTATGTGTCACAGTTGCAAGGAAAAATATTAAACTTGAAAAATTGCAAACATCATAAAAAATCCTACACAAAATGACCTATCATGTTCGAGGTTACATGGCATTTCGGTCAAACCACCAATGTTATGGCTAGAATCAGGGCATAGTTTGTGATAATGTGCCCATATTGTGCATACATGTGCATCTTGGGATGACCTACGATGTTGCAGGAGGAAGTTTTCCCTTTCGACGCACAAAAAAGCCAATTTCCATTTTTGAGGTGCCAAAATCGGGGTGTTCAGTGAAGCAACCACCACATTAAAGTTTGGCATTGGTACCAACCCATTTAAAAAAAATACTAGACCACCTTATATGGACAATTTCCCAACCGGTGTATCTGGAACCTTTCTGTCCATCCCTCATGAAAAAGACAAATTCCTGTCGAATCGGCAGGAAGTTGCCAAGATTTGAACTACAAGTACATGATATAATGCTTGTGAATTTTTTAAAAAAAATCATTTATAGGTTCACAACATGCTATTTCATCAGAGATCCACTTCGAGTTCAGCGAGGCTCAGCCCCGGGCTAAGAAGCTTCATGCCCGCCGTTTTGAATATAGTTTGAACCGGGCATAAGAAATTCAAAAATGATCCAAACAATGTGAAACCTTCGCGTGGTGTCATATTATATGTCACAGTTACAAGAAAAAATATTGAATTTGAAAAATTGCAAACATCATAAAAATCCTTCACAAAATGACCTATCATGTTTGAGGTTTCAGGGCATTTATGTCAAACCACCAATGTTATGGCCAGAATCAGGGCATAGTTTGTGATAATGTGCCTATATTGTGCACACATATGCATCTTGGGATGGCTTACGATGTTGCAGAAGGAAGTTTTCCCTTTCGACGCATGAAAAAGCCAATTTCCATTTTTGAGGTGCCGAAATCGGGGAGTTCTGTGAAGCAACCACCAAATTAAAGTTTGGCATTGGTACCAACCCATTTGTAAAAAATACTAGACCACCTTATATGGACAATTTCCCAACCGGTGTATCTGGAACCTTTCTGTCCATCCCTCATGAAAAAGACAAATTCCTACCGAATCGGTACGAGGTTGCCAAGATTTGAACTACAAGTATATCATATAATGCTTGTGAATTTTTAAAAAAAATCATTTATAGGTTCACAACATGCTATTTCATCAGAGATCCACTTCAAGTTCAGCGAGGCTCAGCCCCGGGATAAGAAGCTTCATGCCTGCCGTTTTGAATATAGTTTGAAACAGGCATAAGAAATTCAAAAATGATCCAAACAAAGTGAAACCTTCGCGTGGTGTCATATTATGTGTCACATTTACAAGGAAAAAAATTGAACTTGAAAAATTGCAAACATCATAAAAAATCCTTCACAAAATGACCTATCATGTTCGAGGTTTCATGGCATTTCGGTCAAACCACCAATGTTATGGCTAGAATCAGGGCATAGTTTGTGATAATGTGCCCATATTGTGCATACATGTGCATCTTGGGATGACTTACGATGTTGCAGGAGGAAGTTTTCCCTTTCGACGCATGAAAAAGCCAATTTCCATTTTTTAGGTGCCAAAATCGGGGTGTTCTGTGAAGCAACCACCACATTAAAGTTTGGCATTGGTACCAACCCATTTAAAAAAATTCTAGACCACCTTATATGGACAATTTCCCAACTGGTGTATCTAGAACCTTTCTGTCCATCCCTCATGAAAAAGACAAATTCCTGCCGAATCGGCAGGAAGTTGCCAAGATTTGAACTACAAGTACATGATATAATGCTTGTGAATTTTTTTTTAAAAATCATTTATAGGTTCACGACATGCTATTTCATCAGAGATCCACTTCAAGTTCAGCGAGGCTCAGCCCCGGGCTAAGAAGCTTCATGCCCGCCGTTTTGAATATAGTTTGAAACGGGCATAAGAAATTCAAAAATGATCCAAACAATGTGAAACCTTCGCGTGGTGTCATATTATGTGTCACAGTTACAAGAAAAAATATTGAATTTGAAAAATTGCAAACATCATAAAAAATCCTTCAGAAAATGACCTATCATGTTTGAGGTTTCAGGGCATTTAGGTCAAACCACCAATGTTATGGCCAGAATCAGGGCATAGTTTGTGATAATGTGCCTATATTGTGCACACATGTGCATCTTGGGATGGCTTACGATGTTGCAGAAGGAAGTTTTCCCTTTCGACGCATGAAAAAGCCAATTTCCATTTTTGAGGTGCCGAAATCGGGGAGTTCTGTGAAGCAACCACCAAATTAAAGTTTGGCATTGGTACCAACCCATTTCTAAAAAATAATAGACCACCTTATATGGACAATTTCCTAACCGGTGTATCTGGAACCTTTCTGTCCATCCCTCATGAAAAAGACAAATTCCTACCGAATCGGCAGGAGGTTGCCAAGATTTAAACTACAAGTATATCATATAATGCCTGTGAATTTTTAAAAAAATCATTTATAGGTTCACAACATGCTATTTCATCAGAGATCCACTTCAAGTTCAGCGAGGCTCAGCCCCGGGATAAGAAGCTTCATGCCCGCCGTTTTGAATATAGTTTGAAACGGGCATAAGAAATTCAAAAATGATCCAAACAATGTGAAACCTTCGCGTGGTGTCATATTTTGTGTCACATTTACAAGGAAAAAAATTGAACTTGAAAAATTGCAAACATCATAAAAAATCCTTCACAAAATGACCTATCATGTTCGAGGTTTCATGGCATTTAGGTCAAACCACCAATGTTATGGCTAGAATCAGGGCATAGTTTGTGATAATGTGCCCATATTGTGCACACATGTGCATCTTGGGATGGCTTACGATGTTGCAGGAGGAAGTTTTCCCTTTCGACGCACGAAAAAACCAATTTCCATTTTTGAGGTGCCGAAATCGGGGTGTTCTGTGAAGCAACCACCAAATTAAAGTTTGGCATTGGTACCAACGCATTTGTAAAAAATACTAGACCACCTTATATGGACAATTTCCCAACCGGTGTATCTGGAACCTTTCTGTCCATCCCTCATGAAAAAGACAAATTCCTGCCAAATCGGTAGGAGGTTGCCAAGATTTGAACTACAAGTACATGTATAATGCTTGTGAATTTTTGAAAAAATCATTTATAGGTTCACAACATGCTATTTCATCAGAGATCCACTTGAAGTTCAGCGAGGCTCAGCCCCGGGCAAAAAAGCTTCATGCCTGCCGTTTTGAATATAGTTTGAAACGGGCATAAGAAATTCAAAAATGATCCAAACAAAGTGAAACCTTCGCGTGGTGTCATATTATGTGTCACAGTTACAAGGAAAAATATTGAACTTGAAAAATTGCAAAGATCATAAAAAATACTTCACAAAATGACCAATCATGTTCGAGGTTTCATGGCATTTAGGTCAAACCACCAATGTTATGGCTAGAATCAGGGCATAGTTTATGATAATGTACCCATATTGTGCACACATGTGCATCTTGGGATGGCTTACGATGTTGCAGGAGGAAGTTTTCCCTTTCGACGCACGAAAAAGCCAATTTCCATTTTTGAGGTGCCGAAATCGGGGAGTTCTGTGAAGCAACCACCAAATTAAAGTTTGGCATTGGTACCAACCCATTTGTAAAAATACTAGACCACCTTATATGGACAATTTCCCAACCGGTGTATCTGGAACCTTTCTGTCCATCCCTCATGAAAAAGACAAATTCCTACCGAATCGGTACGAGGTTGCCAAGATTTGAACTACAAGTATATCATATAATGCTTGTGAATTTTTAAAAAAAATCATTTATAGGTTCACAACATGCTATTTCATCAGAGATCCACTTCAAGTTCAGCGAGGCTCAGCCCCGGGATAAGAAGCTTCATGCCTGCCGTTTTGAATATAGTTTGAAACAGGCATAAGAAATTCAAAAATGATCCAAACAAAGTGAAACCTTCGCGTGGTGTCATATTATGTGTCACATTTACAAGGAAAAAAATTGAACTTGAAAAATTGCAAACATCATAAAAAATCCTTCACAAAATGACCTATCATGTTCGAGGTTTCATGGCATTTCGGTCAAACCACCAATGTTATGGCTAGAATCAGGGCATAGTTTGTGATAATGTGCCCATATTGTGCATACATGTGCATCTTGGGATGACTTACGATGTTGCAGGAGGAAGTTTTCCCTTTCGACGCATGAAAAAGCCAATTTCCATTTTTTAGGTGCCAAAATCGGGGTGTTCTGTGAAGCAACCACCACATTAAAGTTTGGCATTGGTACCAACCCATTTAAAAAAATTCTAGACCACCTTATATGGACAATTTCCCAACTGGTGTATCTAGAACCTTTCTGTCCATCCCTCATGAAAAAGACAAATTCCTGCCGAATCGGCAGGAAGTTGCCAAGATTTGAACTACAAGTACATGATATAATGCTTGTGAATTTTTTAAAAAAATCATTTATAGGTTCACGACATGCTATTTCATCAGAGATCCACTTCAAGTTCAGCGAGGCTCAGCCCCGGGCTAAGAAGCTTCATGCCCGCCGTTTTGAATATAGTTTGAAACGGGCATAAGAAATTCAAAAATGATCCAAACAATGTGAAACCTTCGCGTGGTGTCATATTATGTGTCACAGTTACAAGAAAAAATATTGAATTTGAAAAATTGCAAACATCATAAAAAATCCTTCACAAAATGACCTATCATGTTTGAGGTTTCAGGGCATTTAGGTCAAACCACCAATGTTATGGCCAGAATCAGGGCATAGTTTGTGATAATGTGCCTATATTGTGCACACATGTGCATCTTGGGATGGCTTACGATGTTGCAGAAGGAAGTTTTCCCTTTCGACGCATGAAAAAGCCAATTTCCATTTTTGAGGTGCCGAAATCGGGGAGTTCTGTGAAGCAACCACCAAATTAAAGTTTGGCATTGGTACCAACCCATTTGTAAAAAATAATAGACCACCTTATATGGACAATTTCCTAACTGGTGTATCTGGAACCTTTCTGTCCATCCCTCATGAAAAAGACAAATTCCTACCGAATCGGCAGGAGGTTGCCAAGATTTAAACTACAAGTATATCATATAATGCTTGTGAATTTTTAAAAAAAATCATTTATAGGTTCACAACATGCTATTTCATCAGAGATCCACTTCAAGTTCAGCGAGGCTCAGCCCCGGGATAAGAAGCTTCATGCCCGCCGTTTTGAATATAGTTTGAAACGGGCATAAGAAATTCAAAAATGATCCAAACAATGTGAAAGCTTTCGCGTGGTGTCATATTTTGTGTCACATTTACAAGGAAAAAATTGAACTTGAAAAATTGCAAACATCATAAAAAATCCTTCACAAAATGACCTATCATGTTCGAGGTTTCATGGCATTTAGGTCAAACCACCAATGTTATGGCTAGAATCAGGGCATAGTTTGTGATAATGTGCCCATATTGTGCACACATGTGCATCTTGGGATGGCTTACGATGTTGCAGGAGGAAGTTTTCCCTTTCGACGCACGAAAAAAACCAATTTCCATTTTTGAGGTGCCGAAATCGGGGTGTTCTGTGAAGCAACCACCAAATTAAAGTTTGGCATTGGTACCAACGCATTTGTAAAAAATACTAGACCACCTTATATGGACAATTTCCCAACCGGTGTATCTGGAACCTTTCTGTCCATCCCTCATGAAAAAGACAAATTCCTGCCAAATCGGTAGGAGGTTGCCAAGATTTGAACTACAAGTACATGTATAATGCTTGTGAATTTTTGAAAAAATCATTTATAGGTTCACAACATGCTATTTCATCAGAGATCCACTTGAAGTTCAGCGAGGCTCAGCCCCGGGCAAAAAGCTTCATGCCTGCCGTTTTGAATATAGTTTGAAACGGGCATAAGAAATTCAAAAATGATCCAAACAAAGTGAAACCTTCGCGTGGTGTCATATTATGTGTCACAGTTACAAGGAAAAATATTGAACTTGAAAAATTGCAAAGATCATAAAAAATACTTCACAAAATGACCAATCATGTTCGAGGTTTCATGGCATTTAGGTCAAACCACCAATGTTATGGCTAGAATCAGGGCATAGTTTATGATAATGTACGCATATTGTGCACACATGTGCATCTTGGGATGGCTTACGATGTTGCAGGAGGAAGTTTTCCCTTTCGACGCACGAAAAAGCCAATTTCCATTTTTGAGGTGCCGAAATCGGGGAGTTCTGTGAAGCAACCACCAAATTAAAGTTTGGCATTGGTACCAACTCATTTTTAAAAAATACTAGACCACCTTATATGGACAATTTCCCAACCGGTGTATCTGGAACCTTTATATCCATCCCTCATGAAAAAGACAAATTCCTGCCGAATCGGCAGGAAGTTGCCAAGATTTGAACTACAAGTACATGATATAATGCTTGTGAATTTTTAAAAAAAATCATTTATAGGTTCACAACATGCTATTTCATCAGAGATCCACTTCAAGTTCAGCGAGGCTCAGCCCCGGGCTAAGAAGCTTCATGCCCGCCGTTTTGAATATAGTTTGAAACGGGCATAAGAAATTCAAAAATGATCCAAACAATGTGAAACCTTCGTGTGGTGTCAAATTATGTGTCACAGTTACAAGGAAAAATATTGAATTTGAAAAATTGCAAATATCATAAAAAATCCTCCACAAAATGACCTATCATGTTTGAGGTTTCATGGCATTTAGGTCAAACCACCAATGTTATGGCCAGAATCAGGGCATAGTTTGTGATAATGCGCCTATATTGTGCACACATGTGCATCTTGGGATGGCTTACGATGTTGCAGAAGGAAGTTTTCCCTTTCGACGCATGAAAAAGCCAATTTCCATTTTTGAGTTGCCGAAATCGGGGAGTTCTATGAAGCAACCACCAAATTAAAGTTTGGCATTGGTACCAACCCATTTGTAAAAAATACTAGACCACCTTATATGGACAATTTCCCAACCGGTGTATCTGGAACCTTTCTGTCCATCCCTCATGAAAAAGACAAATTCCTACCGAATCGGTAGGAGGTTGCCAAGATTTGAAGTACAAGTATATCATATAATGCTTGTGAATTTTAAAAAAAATCATTTATAGGTTCACAACATGCTATTTCATCAGAGATCCACTTCAAGTTCAGCGAGGCTCAGCCCCGGGATAAGAGCTTCATGCCTGCCGTTTTGAATATAGTTTGAAACAGGCATAAGAAATTCAAAAATGATCCAAACAATGTGAAACCTTCGCGTGGTGTCATATTATGTGTCACATTTACAAGGAAAAAAATGAACTTGAAAAATTGCAAACATCATAAAAAATCCTTCACAAAATGACCTATCATGTTTGACGGTTTCATGGCATTTAGGTCAAACCACCAATGTTATGGCTAGAATCAGGGCATAGTTTGTGATAATGTGCCCATATTGTGCATACATGTGCATCTTGGGATGACTTACAATGTTGCAGGAGGAAGTTTTCCCTTTCGACGCATGAAAAAGCCAATTTCCATTTTTTAGGTGCCAAAATCGGGGTGTTCAGTGAAGCAACCACCAAATTAAAGTTTGGCATTGGTACCAACCCATTTTTAAAAAATACTAGACCACCTTATATGGACAATTTCCCAACTGGTGTATCTGGAACCTTTCTGTCCATCCCTCATGAAAACGACAAATTCCTGCCGAATCGGCAGGAGGTTGCCAAGATTTGAACTACAAGTACATGATATAATGCTTGTGAATTTTTATAAAAAATCATTTATAGGTTCACAACATGCTAATTTCATCAGAGATCCACTTCAAGTTCAGCGAGGCTCAGCCCCGGGCTAAGAAGCTTCATGCCCTCCGTTTTGAATATAGTTTGAAACGGGCATAAGAAATTCAAAAATGATCCAAACAATGTGAAACCTTCGCGTGGTGTCATATTATGTGTCACAGTTACAAGGAAAAATATTGAACTTTGAAAAATTGCAAACATCATAAAAAATCCTTCACAAAATGACCTATCATGTTCGAGGTTTCATGGCATTTAGGTCAAACCACCAATGTTATGGCTAGAATCTGGGCATAGTTTGTGATAATGTGCCCATATTGTGCACACATGTGCATCTTGGGATGGCTTACGATGTTGCAGGAGGAAGTTTTCCCTTTCGACGCACGAAAAAGCCAATTTCCATTTCTGAGGTGCCGAAATCGGGGTGTTCTGTGAAGCAACCACCAAATTAAAGTTTGGTATTGGTATCAACCCATTTTTAAAAAATACTATACCACCTTATATGGACAATTTCCCAACCGGTATATCTGGAACCTTTCTGTCTATCCCTCATGAAAAAGACAAATTCCTGCCGAATCGGAGGAGGTTGCCAAGATTTGAACTACAAGTACATGATATAATGCTTGTGATTTTAAAAAAATCATTTATAGGTTCACAACATGTTATTTCATCAGAGATCCACTTGAAGTTCAGCGAGGCTCAGCCCCGGGCTAAGAAGCTTCATGCCTGCCGTTTTGAATATAGTTTGAAACAGGCATAGGAAATTCAAAAATGATCCAAACAATGTGAAACCTTTGCGTGGTGTCCTATTATGTGTCAGAGTTGCAAGGAAAAATATTAAACTTCAAAAATTGCAAAGATCATAAAAACTAATTCACAAAAGGACCTATGATGTTCGAGGTTTCATGGCATTTTGATCAAACCACAAATGTTATGGCTAGAATCAGGGCATAGTTTCTGATAATGTGCCCATATTGTGCATACATGTGCATCTCGGGATGGCTTACAATGTTGCAGGAGGAAGTTTTCCCTTTCGACGCACGAAAAAGCCAATTTCCATTTTTGAGGTGCCGAAATCGGGGTGTTCTGTGAAGCAACCACCAAATTAAAGTTTGATTGGTACCAACCCATTTTTAAAAAATACTAGACCACCTTATATGGACAATTTCCCAACCGGTGTATCTGGAACCTTTCTGTCCATCCCTCATGAAAACGACAAATTCCTGCCGAATCAGCAGGAAGTTGCCAAGATTTGAACTACAAGTACATGATATAATGCTTGTGAATTTTTAAAAAAAAATCATTTATAGGTTCACAACATGCTATTTCATCAGAGATCCACTTCAAGTTCAGCGAGGCTCAGCCCCGGGCTAAGAATCTTCATGCCCGCCGTTTTGAATATAGTTTGAAACGGGCATAAGAAATTCAAAAATCATCCAAACAATGTGAAACCTTCGCGTGGTGTCATATTATGTGTCACAGTTACAAGGAAAAATATTGAATTTGAAAAATTGCAAACATCATAAAAATCCTTCACAAAATGACCTATCATGTTTGAGGTTTCATGGCATTTAGGTCAAACCACCAATGTTATGGCCAGAATCAGGGCATAGTTTGTGATAATGTTCCCTATATTGTGCACACATGTGCATCTTGGGATGGCTTACGATGTTGCAGAAGGAAGTTTTCCTTTCGACGCATGAAAAAGCCAATTTCCATTTTGAGGTGTCGAAATCGGGGTAGTTCTGTGAAGAAACCACCAAATTAAAGTTTGGCATTGGTACCAACCCATTTGTAAAAAATACTAGACCACCTCATATGGACAATTTCCCAACCGGTGTATCTGGAACCGTTTCTGTCCATCCCTCATGAAAAAGACAAATTCCTACCGAATCGGCAGGAGGTTGCCAAGATTTGAACTACAAGTATATCATATAATGCTTGTGAATTTAAAAAAAAATCATTTATAGGTTCACAACATGCTATTTCATCAGAGATCCACTTCAAGTTCAGCGAGGCTCAGCCCCGGGATAAGAAGCTTCATGCCTGCCGTTTTGAATATAGTTTGAAATGGGCATAAGAAATTCAAAAATGATCCAAACAATGTGAAACCTTCGCGTGGTGTCATATTATGTGTCACATTCACAAGGAAAAAAATTGAACTTGAAAAATTGCAAACATCATAAAAATCCTTCACAAAATGACCTATCATGTTCGAGGTTTCATGGCATTTAGGTCAAACCACCAATGTTATGGCTAGAATCAGGGCATGTTTGTGATAATGTGCCCATATTGTGCATACATGTGCATCTTGGGATGACTTACGATGTTGCAGGAGGAAGTTTTCACTTACGACGCACGAAAAAGCCAATTTCCATTTTTGAGGTGCCGAAATCGGGGTGTTCTGTGAAGCAACCACCAGATTAAAGTTTGGCATTGGTACCAAGCCATTTTAAAAAATACTAGACCACCTTATATGGACAATTTCCCAACCGGTGTATCTAGAACCTTTCTGTCTATCCCTCATGAAAAAGACAAATTCCTGCCGAATCGGTAGGAGGTTGCCAAGATTTGAACTACAAGTACATGATATAATGCTTGTGAATTTTAAAAAAAATCATTTATAGGTTCACAACATGCTATTTCATCAGAGATCCACTTCAAGTTCAGCGAGGCTCAGCCCCGGGATAAGAAGCTTCATGCCCGCCGTTTTGATATAGTTTGAAACGGGCATAAGAAATTCAAAAATGATCCAAACAAATGTGAAACCTTCGCGTGGTGTCATATTTTGTGTCACAGTTGCAAGGAAAAATATTAAACTTGAAAAATTGCAAACATCATAAAAAATCCTTCACAAAATGACCTATCATGTTCGGTTTCATGGCATTTAGGTCAAACCACCAATGTTATGGCTAGAATCAGGGCATAGTTTGTGATAATGTGCCCATATTGTGCACACATGTGCATCTTGGGATGGCTTACGATGTTGCAGGAGGAAGTTTTCCCTTTCGACGCACGAAAAAGCCAATTTCCATTTTTGAGGTGCCGAAATCGGGGTGTTCTGTGAAGCAACCACCAAATTAAAGTTTGGCATTGGTACCAACCATTTTTAAAAATACTAGACCACCTTATATGGACAATTTCCCAACCGGTGTATCTGGAACCTTTCTGTCCATCCCTCATGAAAAGACAAATTCCTGCCGAATCGGTAGGAGGTGCCAAGATTTGAACTACAAGTACATGATATAATGCTTGTGAATTTTTAAAAAAATCATTTATAGGTTCACAACATGCTATTTCATCAGAGATCCACTTCAAGTTCAGCGAGGCTCAGCCCGGGCTAAGAAGCTTCATGCCCGCCGTTTTGAATATAGTTGAAACGGGCATAAGAAATTCAAAATGATCCAAACAATGTGAAAACCTTCGCGTGTGTATATTATGTGTCCAAGTTGCAAGGAAAAAATATTGAACTTGAAAATTGCAAACATCAAAAAATCCTTCACAAAATGACCTATCATGTTCGAGGTTCATGCATTTAGGTCAACCCACCAATGTTATGGCTAGAATCAGGCCATAGTTTGTGATAATGTGCCCATATTGTGCACCATGTGCATCTAGGGATGGCTTACGATGTTGCAGAAGGAAGTTTTCCCTTTCGACGCACGAAAAAGCCAATTTCCATTTTTGAGGTGCCGAAATCGGGGTGTTCTGTGAAGCAACTACCAAATTAAAGTTTGGCATTGGTACCAACCCATTTTTAAAAAATACTAGACCACCTTATATGGACAATTTCCCAACCGGTGTATCTAGAACCTTTCTGTCTATCCCTCATGAAAAGACAAATTCCTGCCGAATCGGTAGGAGGTTGCCA